>JAQZBX010082622.1:0-13498 GCA_029593785.1 Cabassous unicinctus | reverse complement strand
TACCACTACTGGGTATATACCCAGAAGAACTGAGAGCAGTGACACGAACAGACATCTGCACACCGATGTTCATAGCAACATTATTCACCATTGCCAAAAGTTGGAAGCAACCCAGGTGTCCATCAACAGATGAATGAATAAACAAACTGTGGTCTATTCACACGATGGAATATTATGCAGCTGTAAGAAGAAATGAAGTTGTAAAGGATATGGCAACATGGATGAATCTGGAGGACATTATGCTGAGTGAAGCAAGCCAGACACAAAGAACAAATACTGTATGAATGCATTACTATGAACTAAATATATTGTGTAACATATTGTTTGATCCACACACACACACAAAAAAATTATATGTATCCATTAAATTTAATGGAGAAATGTAAATAATAATAATAATAATAATAATTTCAAAAGGATCCAAGGTATTTAGTAAATGTTTATATAAGGATGGATATCAGGAGCAGATGTGGCTCAAGCAGTCGAGAGCCTGCCTTCCACATGGGAGGTCCCAGGTTCAGTTCCCAGTGCCTCCTAAAGAAAACACAAGCAGACAACAAGCAGACAATGAGCAAAAAACAATGAGCAGATAATGAGAAAAAACAATGAGAAAACATGAGGGAGCCATTGGGGGGGAGGGGCAAGGATTGATATTAAACTTTCTTGATTTTCCACTGTTAAAATAATTGTAAATATATACAATATCTACCAAACCAAATAATGAAAAAAACTACAAGTAAACAATTTCCTCTACACTTTCAATAGCTATTTCCCTGGACTAAATTGGATGGGGCAAATTGCATGGGTGTAACCATCCTCAACCACAAACATTTCCTAAGCTTCGAATATTTGTTGGACACTTCCTGCTACTGACCTACAAATTATTTCAAATACATAGAGACCTGAAGGATGGAAGGGAGGGCCTTAACCAGGTTAAAAAGGGTGAGGAGGAACAGTCCAAGTACAGTAAGCAGCATGTGCATTTGGGTAAGAAAAAGTGTGACTGGAATACAGGATGAAATGTGGGAGAGGCAGGCAGGGGTTAGATCATACAGGAACTTATAAACTCCATCTATCAGGCAAGGTACAATAAGTAAATAAAAGAGGTACTTACAGAGGTGTAGGCAGTGTTTAGGGAACAAGGGGTGGGGTCCAGGTACCCAAAGACCAGCAACAGCATGAAGCCATCACCATCCCTAAGCATAAGGGAAGGGGAGAGAGCTATCGAATCCAATGAAAACTTGGACTGTGGAGGGAGGCTACTGCCCCCATGCCAGAGAGGCAAGGCAGAAACAGGGAAGCAGCAAGACAGAAATACCTCTAAACCCTCTCTCCTCATCCCCTGTCAAATTCGGTGTCTTTCTTGGGACAGAGAACAGGGCAGAGAAGGACAGAGAAGCTGGGGGATGAAGAGGCAGCAAACAGAACTGTCAGTTTATTACGTTATTTATTTCATCCAAAGGAATATGGGAAGCCTTTGAAGGATTTTTAATCAAGGGAATAAAGCAGTGAAATTGGACAGTTTAGGTTTTTTCTGTTATAGTTTTTGTGAAGAAACCACACAGCAGTTCAATGCACAGTATATTCCATATTGATATTTGGGGATGGTGACATATGAGATGTTTCAGGTTTTCTTTTCTTTTCTTTTTTTTAAATTTTCTTTATCAGAGAAGTTGTGGGTTTATGAGAACAATCATGCATAAAATGCAGGATACCCATATATCACCCTATTATTAACACCTTGCATTGGTGTAGAACATTTGTAACAACTGATTATAGTACATTTTTATGATTGTATTATTAACTATAGTCTGTGATTTAACTTAGGGTTTACTGTTGGTATAGTGTAGTTCCATGGATTTTTAAAAAAATTTTATTGGTACCATATATACTATCTAATATTTCCCCTATTAATCACATTCAAGTATATATTTCAGTGCTGTTGATTATGTTCACTAAGTTGAGCTACCAATTTTAAAACAAATGGAGGAGAATATCAAGACTAAACACAAATTTGGATGCTCCAACAATAAACACAAGCAATGTTATTCAAATCTGTGGATAATCAATAGGGATTAATTGGACAGTGGCAAATGAACTCAGCCAATGATCAGGTTGAAGATGGAGCATTTTGTTTGTACTGTCTTTTTGAGGAGCTAGTATTTTAAGTTTTCATCAGAGGATTTGCTAGAATCAGATGTTTCCTATTTTTGTAAACTTCCCATGAGAGTTAAAAAGGGTGGTGGAGGTATTTTTTTTTTTTATTGGGTGGTATTCCTAATATTTACTGAAAGGAAAAAAAGAAAAAAGAAAGTGACCCTTTAAAACCATTTAGGTCCCACTCAGATTTGCTGATTTTCCGTTGCAGCTAATCCTAGTGCTTCCATTTACCAAAAGTTGGGATAGCAGAGTCTTTTAAGGAAACTTCTAGACCTTTTAGAAAAAGGCAGAAAATATAGGGTGTATATTCGAAAGATGAAGATGCCATGAAGAATCAAGGAAGTTTTCTACATCAGTAGTTCTTATACCTTGCTACCTGTGACTTACCACATAGGGAGATTTTTAATATTCTAAATTTCCAAGGCCTCCTGTCAACTTTATGAATCAAAATCTCTGAATAAGACCCATTGTAAACAAATGTCCCCTCTGTAATTCTGATATGCACCCTTGCTTGGCAACTACCTTAGATAGAATTCAAGCCTCAAAGCCTGTTTACTTAAAAATTCTAGGTAATTAAAATGCTTGTGGTATTAGCTAATATGAGTTCCCAGGTTCTACTACCTACAACATTCTGTCATTCTTGATACTCAGCTTTAAATTTAAATGCAGACATGGACTCAAACTTCTAAAATTCCTAAAACCTAATTGACCTCAATGGATTGCTACGACATTGTACAATGTCAATGTGGGTCTTTAGTAATGGCCTTTATAAAATAACATATGATATATTATCTTAAATTTATTGAAATTTTGTCTTTTATTATGCATATATTTTAAGTGGCTTTTGAAGAGCCCTGAATACCTAGATTGGGAGATTGGGAGTAGAGATATAGAGATGGTTAAATAAATAACAGGATCATTATTATTTACTTAATATAGAAAATTCTTGGTCTAGTGATTTAGTTCACAGGTAACTGCAGTCTCATCCAGTGAAGGCTGCAATGAAATGCCAATCACTATCAAAAAACAGCATCCTGAAATCAGCCAGAATCCTTCATTTCAACAAGGTTATTATCTTCAAACTTCTTTCCTGCCATCAAATACTCTTCTCTGTCCTGTGTTTTTGGAAGAGGTTTTGTATAAGACCTGCCTTAACTTATTCTGAAAAATTCTCCGGATTTGTATTCTAGCTCAGTCTTCATACTGTTTGCTCTCTTTTTTATTTTTCCTTTTTTGACTAACCAAGGACCAAATATTCAATCATGCTCAAAAAATCAAAGTCTGGGAATTTCATGTTTACTTTCCCACACCCATCCTCTTTCTATTATAGCAACCACAAAAATAGAGAGCAACCATTGCCATGTGTTTTTGTTCTGAGGTATTGTTCTGCAACTTATGCCTCTGAGAAATGATACTGATTGTAAAAGATATAAAGCATAGTGAACTAAGGATACAAAATCACATTTACCCTAGCCTAAAATCCCTCAAAGTGAAACAAAAACTGTTTAAAATATTTTATAATGTTCTAGGAAACAAAAAAAAGATTGCCCTTATGTGAACAAGAAATTTTAAAGAATTTCCAAAGATAACTGGTAGGAGTAGAATAACAGGAAGTGAAGACTACATAAAATTGTGATGAAAATGCACAAATAGAGTAAATAAATGGTGTTGAGATTAGAGTAGTTCTTGGGGAGTCAAAGGATCAAAAGATAAAGGTAATGATAATGGGGCCTTAGGTAATTATCAACTCGAGTTACCACTTTGTCCAAATATTTTGAGAAAGAAAAGTAACTGAGTTTGCTTCCAAGGGGTATCAGTGAATGGAGCACTAAGGACAGAGAATTCTCAAACATTAAGGGACGGAAAGAGATACAGGGTAGGGAAACTACCTACCAAAACTAGAAAGCATGCTGCTGGTATAGTGTGTTCTGTATCACATCTTGCAGTATTTGTGTGTCTCCAAAGACACGCTTTTATGATCAAAGGATGCATCCACAAATAGGAATTTCTACTGAAAATATGAGCAGGTAAACCAAGAATCAACAAATACCAGAGGAAAATCAAAACTGTGAAAAAAAGAACCCCAATTCAATAAGTGAAAAATTAACATGTAGGAAAAATACCTAATGAAGTAAGCAGACTGAGACTATAATGTATCTTATCTATAAAACTAGAAGAGTGCTATATGAAAAATAATCTGGAGAACTTGGAAAAATGTTCAAAAGATGATGAACTCAGCTGAAGAGTAAATTAGTGTGCCAAAAACTTCACAGAAAGCAGTGCAAAATGACAAAATGATGGAAGGTATGATGAAGAAATCAAGAACTTCAGAGAATAAATTCAGGAGTGCCCAAATCCATTTTCCATCAAAAAAGGAAACCCAGAGAATAGAGGAAAAGATATAATCAATGAAATAACAGGGGAAATTTTTACAGAGCAGAGAAAGAAACACTTACATTGAAAGACTCAAAGGTATCAGTCTGGAAAATGAATACAAACCAACAGCTAATCATGTTAAGATGAAATGCCACAAGTTAAGACCAAAAAGAACACTCTTAACAAATTCCAAAGAGAAAGAAAAGCTTCCCTACAAAAGAAAAAGAATCATGTTAGTATCAGGCTTCTCCTTGACAAGACAGCATACTGAATGATAAAACACAAATAGCCAATTTCTGAGAAAAAAATTCCATCTGACATACACATGACTTTTTACTTATTCAAATAACAAAAAGTTATAAATAACCTCAGTATATATGACATGGTAAGGGGATAGCAAAAAGCATTTGGAGCAGCTTCCCTCCAAGTGATTGTCAATTCTAAAAGCAGTGGCTGTAAGACTGAGAAGCAAAACTGAATTTTCAGTAAAGCTACAGGGCTGAAGACCAGAAATGGAATCCACGTTCTGCCAAGGAGAGAGGCTCTTGTAAATGCCCACACTTTTGAGTGGTACCACCAAGAAGGTTGAACCAGGAACAGGCCAGCCCCAGAAGGGATCAAAGCCACATTAAAAAATCAGAAACCCTTTTTGGATTGAGGTGATCTCTGAGTGTAAGTGTGCCTAGAATAACAATCCCTCAGAAGGAAAGTAAAGCCATATCAGAAGGAGAAACATCATTCAGAACCTCAAATTATTTCCACAGTTTTTCATATGCAGTCTTTAGCATTCTGGAAAAAAGCAATCAGACATGCAGGAAGAAAAGAAGTAACTAAAATCCAAGAGGAAAACAGGAAAAAAATAACAACAAAAAACCCACACACCAAAAAAACAGACCCAAAGGGCAGACAGATAAGGGAGTCATGAAACATGAACTCTAAAATAGCTATCATTAATATGCTCAAGGAAGTTAAACAATACATATATTATCAAATCCTACCCAATAAGAAATAGATAACCTGTGTAATCTTATATCTATTTAAAATTGAATTTATATTTAAAAACCTCCAAAATTTTGAAATAAATAAATGTTCATGTCCAGATGGCTTTATTGGAGGATTCTGCTAACAGGTTAAAGATATAAAACCAATTGTACATAAAGTCTTCCAGAAATAAGAGAAGAGTAAACACCTCCCAACTTATTTTATGACGTTACCATTAGCCTGATACCAAAACCAAAGACATTACAAGAAAGGAAAACTACAGACCAATATCCCTCATGACATAGGCAAAGAATCCTCAACAAAATATTAGCAAAGAAAACCCACAATATATAAAAGAGATAATATATCATGGCACAAAGAATGATCTATGTAAATGGAAAATCATCCCATCCTCTTAGATGGAACTACTTAATAATATTAATAAGTTAATTCTTTTTCTAAATTCAGTACAATCCAATCATTTTTTAAATTATAACTTTTGAGGAATTTGACAAATTTCTTCTGAAATTTTCATCTCATAAGTCCAAAAATAAAGTTAAGAGGAAGTTTGAAGACTTACCTTACCCAATATTACTATATACTATAAAAATGTAGCAAAATAAGCAAAGACAAGGAAAAAACAATCAGAACCCAATGTTTTATGGTATAAAAACAAACAATTTGAAATAAAACCTCTCTCATAAGAGTAGTTGAGCAGCTTTTGCTCTTTTTCAATTTTCTGGAACAACTTGTTTAAGACAAAAATTAACTCATTTGAAAATCTGGAGGGTTTAACCTATAAAGCCATCGTGTTCTGTATTTTTTGGAGAAGATGATTCCTGGACTATTAGGAGACTTTTTTAAATATGTCATTAGTATATAAATGTTCCATACAACTTCTTGTTGAATTTATGGCATTTTATTGAAAGTGAAAAAACGATGTAGCCACCATCCAGATGAAGGGGTACCACCTACCTACATCACCCTCCCTTGTCATGATGCAGCACCCTTTTTCATATATCACTGGACTCAGTTTGGCAATATTTTATGTGATATTATATATATAATCTTTTTTATTGAGATTTAATTCACATACTGTGCAAGTCACCCTTTAACATATATAATATAGAGGCTTTTATATATTCACAAGATTGGGTAATCATCAGCACTATCGACTTCCAGAAGAGTTTCATCACCCCATAAAGAAAACCCATAACCTTTAGCAGTCACTAGTCATTCCCCCATCCCTGCAGCCTTGGCAGCCACTAATCTGCTTCCTGTATCTAAAGATTTGACTGTTCTTTTTTTTTATATAGATTTATTTTTTTTTTTAATTTATTCTCCCGCACCCCAACCTTGCTGCTTGTGCTTGCTGTATGCTTTCTGTGTCCATTTGCTGCGCATTTTCTTCTGTGTGTGAATGTGTCCCTTTTTTGTTGGGTCATCTTGTTATGCCAGCTTTCTGTGGGCACAGGCCAGCTTTCCCTCACCAGGAGGCCCCAGGAACCAAAACCAGGGCCTCCCATATGGTAGATGGGAGCCCAACCACTTGAGCCACATCTGCTTCCTAGATTTGACTATTCTTAACATTTTGTATAAATGGAATCATACTGGAGACACTAAATTTTCTGCCTGTGCAGGTGCTGGGTCTGAATACATGGCCTTTTGCTCACTTAGCATAATGCTTTCAAGGGTCATCCATGTTGTAGTATGTATCAGTACTTCATTCTTTATTATGGCCAAATAATATTCTGACTTATAGGTATACCACATTGTTTATCTATTCACCAGTTGATGAACATTTGTGTCATTTCCATTTTTTGGCAATTATGGTATTAGAAATAGTACCTATATGAATAATTAGCATAAGGGCTAATTTTTCATTGGCAAAATGAAGGATGTTCAAAAATGTATGGTTGGCCAGAAGACTTTACTATCCCCTAGACCTTACCCTAAAGAAGTATAAGAATATTGTATATCCTTACTCTATTTGAAACTGTGTACCACTCCCCCGCCAGCCTTCTACCCGTCCCCTACTTTCAAGAGAACACTGGGGAACCCAACAAGAATTGGCTGAGACTGAGTTCAAAGAATGGTGGCTGACACCTCAGAGTGAATTTTTCATAGTAGGTGCTGTGGAAGTGCCTGAGAACAGAGAATGGAGTTTTCCCCACACTTAAGACAATGGGTTGTGCATGTTTGTCAGTAAATATTTGTAGTTTGAGCTAAGACTTGTTTTCACTATAAAACATGGTCTAGTGAAGAGTGCTTATTAGGATTCCGCATACTTATAATTGTTTCTGATATTTGCCAAAATACTTGAAAATAGCTGACAGTACAAGTTGGCTTAGTCCATTCTTATCACTCTGTTATCTAGAGAATACAAACATGCTCCAGAATCCCAGTTTTAAGGGCTTTAGGGTTTTCGCATTATTTTCCTTCATTTTATTTTAAATTCAGTGTAATGTTAAGACTGGCCTCACGTGAAAGTGGAAGAGGTAACTACAACGTTTACGGATCAAGGTGAAAAAGTCTTTCATGCCATAAAAGTTTCTGCTGAATCAGTAGGTTGACTCTTAAAATTCTATGGTTACAGCATCATGGCACTAGGTAAAGGATTTTATTCTGGTTTGTAATTGTCCTTTTTTAACCATTGTTATTAAGCAGGAAATCTTATTACCAAGAAATAGATTCTTCTGGCAGTTTATATATTGATTATTTGCTAGAAAATAATTTGTTATTTGTAGAATATAAAAAATCACTTAAAGAATCTTTGAACTGCCTGCTTATGAGATAGATGTGGTGCTCAGATTTGGGTGTGTGAATGTGTGTGTGTATGTTTTTGCTGTGCTGCATTTGAAAACTTTTGGAAATAGTTATCATACTTATAATTTGGGATATTTAACATCAGATTGTCATTCCTATCCTAGAATCACTTATCATGAGGGTCTTGTGGTCCTATGTCTTCCGTTTGCTTAGACTTTCTTTTCCCCTTTGAGCCTACTAATTCTTTAAAATAAAATGCATCTAAAGCCACAATCCTTGCTTTAGGTTTTCCCAAGGAGTCACAAAAGGACATACCACAGAAAGCTCCATTAAATGCCATGACAACTTGAAAATGATCAGGATATGTATATGTTCTGTGGAGATTTTCATGTGGTTTCAATTTTCATCCAACCTGTTCCTTTTCTAGGGCCAGCTTTGGACTGAGTACACCTAAACAAGCTTCTTCCAGTCTGGAAATGAAGGGGTCCCCATTTGTGTTAATTTAAAAAATTCTAATTAAATCAGCAGAGTTTGATGGACTCTATCAACACTAAATGGGTCTTGTGCCTTTTCCCCTTCTCTACAGTAGAATACAAACCTAAATCAAAATAACATATTTGTGCCAGGAAAGCCATCTTCAGATTCACAAAAATAGCCTTCCTTCACTCTTAGAAGCTCACACCTTTTTAAATCTAGTGCCCAGCATCTCTTAGGAATGAAGTGGAAAAGCAGACCTAAATGAAACAGCTACAAAGCTGGAGTAGTTAACAATTAGTGTGAGGAAATGAGAGGAGAGTATTGCCTGAGGCTCTCAGGAGCCACTCATCACCAAAGAGTTTCTGCCTGTATATGGCCTTATCATCACATAAGGGGGAATGCAACATGCAATGTACTTTGCTGGTCCTTCTTCATCTCCTTGAGTTCTTATGTTGTTGTGTTCCAGGATCCTTGGACCTCTCCCCTTCTTTATCTATATCCATTTCCTTGATGAGCTCAGCTAATCTTATGACCTATACCGTGTATCTGAAAATTTAGTACTCCAACCCAAACCTTTCCATTGAACTCGAGGCTCACACTCTCAGTTCCCCACTTAACATTTCCCCCTGGATGTCTAATTGACATCTCATATTTCATCTGTCAAAAATTAAACTCATGACCATGGCCCCTAAACCTGCTCCTGTATTTTTCTCCATGTTAGTTAATACCAATCTCATCCTTGGGTCCTCTTCTTTATACCCCATATCTATCCATCAGGAAATCCTGATTGCTTTGCCTTCAAACACTATCCAGAATCCAGCTACTTCTTGCCTTATCTAGTATAAGCCACCATCATCTCTCTCCTGGATTGTCGCAATGGCTTCCTAACTGATTTCCCTTCTCCCTCTTTTGACACCCTCCACCTACTCTCTACTCTAAAGATAGTACCCAGAGTGATTGTTTTAAAATCTGTCAGATAATGCTGTCCTCTGCTCAAAACCTTTCAGTTTGCATAAAAGCCAAAATTTTTACAATGGTCTATGAGGCCCTCCTTGCCCCCAGCTATCACCTCTCTGACCTTATGACTTGACCTCGAACTAACTCTCCCCTCTTTCTTTCTGCTTCTGGACACAGGGCTTATTCATTTTTTCCTGAGCACACTAGTCAATCTCCTCATACAGGGCTTTTGCATTCTTTTGTTTCCTGTGCCTAGAAGGCTCTTCTCTTAAATATCCAGGTACTGACTCCTTTGCCTCTGTGGAGTCACTGTTCAAAGCTACTTCCTCAATGACTTCTTCCTTGATCACTTTATGTAAAATTGCTATAACCACCTCTCTATACTCCCATTCTTTGCCCTTGCTTTGTTTTCTTTAAAATGCTTACTTAGTTTTAAGTTGCCATATATGTTTAAAATTTTCTATATCATCTGTTTCCCTCTAAAAGGGATACAAATTCCATGAGGTCAGGTATTTTTGCCTGATATGTAGTAGATGGTCAATAAATGTAAAATGTATAATCAGAAGACCTCTAATCTTTTCTTTCTATTCTTTTTAGAGAAGTTGTAGGTTTACAGAAAAATCATGTAGAAAGTGCAGACTTCCCATATAGCACCCTATTATTAAAACCTTGCATTAGTGTTATGTATTTGTTACAAATATTATGAAAGGGTATTTTTATAATTGTACTATTAACTATAGTCCATTGTTTACAATAGGGTTCCTTGTTTGTGTTGTACAGTTCTATGGTTTTTTAAAATTTTTATTCTATTAACATTTATATGACCTAAAATTTCCCCCTTTTAACCACATTCAAATATATGTTCAGTGTTGCTAATTTCATTTACAGTGTTGTGCTACCATCTTAATTTAATATAAAACTAGCTGTGTGCCCTCATGCAAGTCACTTGAACACTCTGTGCCTGAATATGTTCATCTGTAAGAATGAGAAGATTAGATTAGGTAAGAGCTACTCTGATTATATTTGAATTTAAATCAGCTGGGTATATTTTTCAAAAGTAGATTTAACTCATTTGGTCTGGTCTAGTGCCTGAGATTCTGCATTTCTAATATCCTTCTAGGTGATGCCAATGCTGAGTATCCATGGACCACACTTTGAGTAGCAAACTTTAAAATTCCTTTCCTCTCTTTACCCTATATCAAGGGGTGCAAACCACAACCTGGCACCTGTTGTTTTCTTTTTTGATAAAGTTTTATTTTAACACAGCCACATACATTCATTTACGCATCGTCTATAGCTACTTTCACCTATGACAGCAGAGTTGAATATTTGCAACAGAGACTGCATGTGCCCGCAAAGCCAAAAATATTTATTTGTCCCATTACAGAAAAAGTTTGTTAATCCTGCTCTGTCAATGGAATTGACTCTGATAGTTATTTTGGAATGTAATATATTAATTATGGTTTGTTATTTTCGTTGTTGTTTTTTTTTTCCTAATTGCCTTATTTTGCCTCCCTAGCACGATTTCGATGTCCTCCAAGATAAGTCATGTCATTTGTTTCTTTGGTGTCCAGATGAACACATTGTTAGAGAAATCAAAAACTGAAATGACTTAAGGACCAGCTCGTCTAACTCCACACCTCACAGATTGAATAGGTTGCTCGGTCTCACCTAAGAGGTGAGGCAGGCAGCAGGGAGTCCAGGTCATCAGACTCAGGGCTCACATGTTTGTGTTATACAAGTTACTCACCATACTTCCCAGGACTTAAATGAAACCAGTTCTGATTTCGCTTGTAGCCATGGCATTCGCAATCATTTACCCAAGAACTTAAAGAAGAAGAAAGACTTGCCAAGAGTTAAAGAAGCCTCTTAGAAAACAATTCAGCCTGAGGAAGGGCGTTGGGTCAAGGTCAGCAAACTGAGTCTACAGGTAAAGGAACAGGCAGAGTGAGTGGATGTGCCTCAGGCAGGTCTCTTCCTGACCAGGACACACAACCTCCTGGTGGCACGTGTTGACTGCATACCACTCACAGCTGAATCTTTTTTTGGGATATGCTCTCGGCTGAAGTGAGTCAGCTCACTCAAGGTTCTGTCCCTTCCCTGGGACAACCCATGCCATGTGCAACAGCTGGTTCATGTGGGGTACCAAAGCCTGGCCTTGCCTGAAATGGGGACAACTTTGAAAGGCCAGTCTAGCTCCAGCTCTCCCCATGTCATTGATAAAGTCCTCTGCAGCACTGCATTACGGTTTTCTTCCCCCTCTATCTTTCCTTATCTCCCCTCAGATCAAGTCAGCCTCTTAAATTCACTCCCAGTAAATATCCTATTCACAAGACTCCTCATCAGCCTGTTTCTGGAGAGACTGACCCAGGGCGTTTACTCAGACAATGCTCTGACTCAACTGCCGTGGATTCAGGATTGCTGCCTTGGAAGTGGGAAGAAACAGTAATGAGAGTGGAAACAAAAAGTTCAGTTCCCTTGAAGTCTCTGTGGCATCGAATTTGCACTGACATAAGAAAGAACCAACTGGATTAAGGGCACTGGAGGCAGGTGCTTGTTCAGTAACTGCATACTCCGTAGCGTATTAGGCAACAGTGAGAGTGCTGGCAGCATCACGGTGGCAACGATGCCCTTTATATTTGGCACTGGCGACAGGCTCAAGAGTGGGCAGCCTCCCGTATAGACACCGCCACAGGGAGCAGAAGGTGAGGAGAAACTCCAATATGGTAGCCAACAGGACTGTGTTAAAAAATATAGATCCATTGAGATCCTCTGGAAACAGTTGACCAGGTGAAAAGAGGACAGGAGGGTACAGTTCCTGCAGTTTTAGATAGGGTTGAGCCAGAGAAATACAGTTTGGGTAAGAGTATGACTTTATTTATACACCTCAGGGGTGCAGCCTGGGGTGACACTGACTCAGACTCACTGCTTCTTTCACTCTACCCCATTGCTCTATAAAATTAAATTCCCTACACACTCAGAGCAAATAATTCCACATAGCAGTGACTGCTTTCTTTGATCCATGTAACTGGAAGGATGAGTCCACAGCTCCCCTCCTCCACCAAACCTGCCATAGTCCAAGGCACAATCAATTTCAATATGCAGGGGATATAGACCACACAGGATGTATGACCTCCCAACAGGGACCTGACATATTAACTGTTGTAATGCCTCTAATTCCGCCCATTTACTCTGGAATAGGCCTGTCTCTCCTGCTCAGCATTTTAACCTGTATACTGGCTGTGTCATGACTATTTAGAGTGATGGGGTGATCCTTGGGGAAGTCAGGAGAAGCCTAATAAGGGAGCAGCTACAGCAAACCCCCACAGGAGGCAGGGTAATCATGACTAATTTCATTCAGGTCCTTCACCCCTATGCTGAAATCTTTTCTTCCTTTAAATTGACTCATGTCGGAGAGAATGAGGTTCTGCTGGTGTCACTGCTGATGCACTGGCACAGTGGAGGCACTCCTTCTTGTCACAAATGGGAGCCCAATGAGAGAGAGTAAAGAAGAGCCAAGGAGGCCGGGGGTGGGGGCGCTCACAGAAGATGAAGGAAGGGCAGGGATAGAAGGGAAACCTCTTCAACCAAATGCCACTATTATGATTTGAACATTTTTACAGCTTTTCTGACATAAACACAGAATATTGAGATGATCTCACCACCTGTATGTCACAGCGCTAAATGTTAGTGTATTTTTCAGAAGTATCTCCATAAAAAGTAAGTAAATCAGGACCACCACACCTCTCTTTTCAACTGCTTAGGACCTAAAACAGGATTT
>JAQZBX010082621.1:0-13497 GCA_029593785.1 Cabassous unicinctus | reverse complement strand
TTTCAGGCTTTATGCCCTACTCATTCTGTCTTCCCACAAACATGTATTTATCATTACATGGATAATATCCTTATTGCAGCCACCTCAGAAAACACTTTTAACAAAACTCTATAAACATTTCCAAAATTCTCTTATTCAAACTAGTTTCCAAATAACCCCTAATAAAGTCCAATTAACACAGCCTTAAAAATATTTAAAACATATCATGTCATCTAAAACAATAAAACAAAAAAGGGGGAGTATGGATACCTCACCTAGAAATACAACAGCCCTAGCACTATATACTTTAAATTTTTAAAATTGTGATAAAGATGTCCTTTCAGCAAATGAAAAACGTTTCTCAGGAGAGTCATCAAACATGATCCAAAATTTTGTAAAAGGAAATATTAGGAGATGGATCTTGGAAGGGACCCTGTGACCTTATAACATGGGGGAGAGGGTACACTTGTGTGCTTACACCAACAGGCCCTCAGTGGCTGCCAGCAAAGAATGTGAAGATATACCATTAGCTGGAAGGATCACCAATTCAAGCCAATACCACAGATGGAGAAGATGATGAAAAAGGAACAAAGGAATTCCCAAACAGTACCATGACATAACACTATCCAAGCTTGGGGATTAACTTGGAGAAATCTTAAACAATTTGACCAAAAGCCTACCAAGGTGCTCTCTTGCAATGGGATGCCACCCTCCCCTGAAAATAAGTTTCTTGCATATTTGGTTGTAATGGCATCTATTCTTTGGATAGTCAAAAAACAACAACCTCTGCTTACCAGAGAAGATTTACATTGTGATTAGGAACATGTAAAACTTTGTTTTACTCCTTTATCTTAAAACAGTTCCCAGCTTTCCTGGGAATGAGTGAAAACCCACTCACAAGGGGCTTTCTCTTACCTTCTACAAGGAAAGGTGCTTACTCTCCAACAATGTCTAGAATAGCAAGTATCTCAAATACAAATTTGTACACAACAAAATGTGTCTCAAACACTCAATGATAATCAGCAATGGTTAAATCTATCTAATTGGTTTCATGGCCAAACATAAGAATCCAAGTAATATATTTTATTGGGATAATCATGCTTCTTGTTTTATTATCCATCTTTAGCTTAATCCATCAAGCCCTCCATCGAGCTTGTCATATTGACTGGACATTCATCACCTTGGTTGAATCATGCTTGTGAAAAAATATTCTTTCATAGAGAAAACTTTAAAGCTTATGTCTCCTACATTTACCCCAAGGTCTCCTTTCCTTCCTTCTCACCTGCCTACCTATTTGCTTGGCTCTGTGGCCTTTTTCTTCCTGCATACAGTTTTTTCTAGAATCTCCCCATCCTGTTGTTTCTACCATGGCCTGGGGGTGTCTTGTACATGTCCCAGACATGGGGTTGCCTTTTGACCAGAGCCAGGGTCCCACCAGCAAGGAAGGGAAACCCAAGGCAGGTCCTGGGCATGGAGATAATGGGGGCATGGGCCATCACAGAGACAAAACTAAACCTCTTGAGGGACATTGGCCCTCACCCATTGGACATTTCACATCACCCTGCTTGGCTCCAGAGGATGGTTGATTAGCCCGAAACAGGTAAGGTTTCTCAGAGAAGGAACAACCTAAGGCTGGCACAATCACAGAAGTGTCATCAGGAGAGAACTTGGCCAACAGAGGTAGGGCATAGACCCTCACACCTTCTGAAGGAGGTCTTCTGCCCCCATAGCTACTTTGATTCCCATACCCAGCTCAGATTGGGTCCCAGGTAGCAAACAGCAATCTGGTTTTAAAACAACTGCCCCCTTTCAACAACCAAAATTTGTTTCCCATTTTTTACCTTGTACCACCAGGAAATGGACAGGTGAAAGTAGGGGTTGTGTCAGGATGCATTTCCCTCTTCCTTTTCTTCTTTTTTAAGCAAAAAAGGGGGAGATGTGGGAGCACTTTGGTTAAAATATCTTTGAAACAGTTTAAGGCCTGTTTTATTGTGAAAGCAGAAAACTGATGCACAGGTAGAAAAACACTGCTATCAGTTCTTGCTGAAAATAGTAGGAACATTCTTACTTTTCTCTGTTACTTAGGGCTTTCTGCCTCTCTTTTATCTCCTGTACAGCCTAGAGCTTTCTGTGCTCCTGCACCTACCCATTGACCTTGTGCTTTGTTAAAAGAGAATAAAAACTGTGATCGGAGTCAGAAAAAGAGAATAGTTCCTTTAGCTGATCTCCCCCTCACCCCTCTCAACTTCAGTATTCAGAGTAATTCTTTGTCCCATTATGGGCTCTGCTATAGAGATCCCTAGAATATTTGGCAGGATGGATTCCTGCACTCTGAAATCTAGAAAACAGTCAAAAAGTACACAGCAACCAAGCAAATGCTAAGTCAAGAAAAAGACAAGCTAAGTAATGGGAGGAAATCTATGTGGTGCTTTTACTTGCCACCATCCCACCCCCACCTCCAGATAGAACGCAGTCTCTTGGACACTCACCCAATTCATGAGTCCCTGAACTCTGGCTATAAAAGGAGAAGAACACACCTTAAGCACAATTTTAATGTGTATGTATATCTTGCCAACCCATTTGGTGGCTACTTAAGGAACTGATCCAAGGGATTCTTCTGTTTCTCCTAAACTGGAACTCAATTGGGATGGAGAGCTGATAGGCACACTAAGGAAAGAATCCACCTACAGCTGACTGGGGTGAAAGATTAAAGTTGAGACATGCAAAGAATGTCTACGTCCTGGAAGGTAATGCTGTGGAGAGTTACCTTGAGAAATTAGAACACCCAGGAATATTCTTGTATGATGGAGAATTGTGAAACTTGTGCATATTCCCAGGGCAAGATGTATGCTCTGAAAAGTCTTGAGAAGCCAGTAATTATTCATTTTGGGCTGATCTGTAATTTCAGGGCAAGCTGAGCTAAACTTGGTTGAAAACCTCAGCACAGAGCCAATCTGCAAAGACTGGGGAGATTTTTGCCTTTATTTTTATATTTCTGAGCTCCTGGCATTCAAGGAAATCTCTGCACCACATTAGCTGAATACAAGCTAAAGGAAAAGAGAATTGATTGATCACTTATGAGAAGCAGAATCCGGTCACTAGCATTAAATCATTGTAATTTTCAAAGGTGCAAGTTTCAACAGCAAAGTATGACTCATTCAATGGGACAGCATAAAGCAGGAAGCCTAGTCACTAATTACTAGTCAAAAATTTAAATCAATTGTGCTAAATATGCTCAATGAATTAAAGGAAAATATGGAGAAAGAACTAAAAGAAATCAGAAAAATGATACATGAGCAAAAGGAAAATTTCAATAAACAGAGACATTTTTAAAAAAGAACCACACAGATATTATGGAATTGAAAATTAAAATAACAGAAAAAATTTACTAAGGTGGTTCAACATCAGATTTGGACAGATGAAAGAATTAGCAAACTTGAAAATAGGGTAATTGGAATTATCCAGTCTAAGGGAAGAGAAAGAAAAGGAATGAAGAAATTAAACACAGTCTAAGCAGCCTATGGGACACAATCAAGCACACCAACATGTATATTTTGGAGTCCTAGAAAGAAAATCTGAAGAGATAATAGCTGAAAACTTCCCAAATTTGATGCAAGACATGAATCTAAAAATCTAAGATGTTCAAAGAACTGTAAAAAGGATAAATTCAGAGAGATCCACACTGAGACACATTATAGTCTGTGATAACTGACTTCACGTGTCAACTTAGCTGGGTTTTGGTGTCCAGTTGTTTGGTCAAGCATGCAATGACCTTATTGTTATTGGGAAGGTATTTCATAGGTTATTTTATTTGAATCTATGAATGGTTAATTTTATCTACAAACAAAGGGTGTTGCTTTTAGTAATGAGGGGAATTTCCTCATCCATTTCTTTGGAGAACTTATGAGCTGAAAACTGAGGATTTCAGAGGGACATAAAGAAGAATTTCTGCATCACTTTCAACCAGCTAGCTTCCCCTGGGGAACATGGAATTTCCAGACTTCAGAATCACCTTTACCAGTATTTCTTGCTTTTGGCCTGTTCTGTGGAATTTGGGCTTGTCAGGTCATGGTCCTGTGTGCCAATTCCAAGTAAAAAGTCTCTTTATTTATACATATGTATGTGTGTATATGAATATCACAGGTTGGTTCTTTTTCTCTGGAGTACACTGACTCAATCAAAACATTGAATACCAGAGACAAATAAAGTATCTTAAAAAAAATAAGTTATGTAACTCATGTTCATGGATCCTAAGTAAGATTAAATGAAACTTTATCATCAGAAACTTAGAGAGGTTAGAAGGCAGTGGGGTGGCAGAGAAAAATAATGAAATGTATATTGTCATGAAATGGGTTTTGGATGATACACTTTTAGTAGCTGTATTAGTTGGGCAAAGGGGTACTGGATGCAAAATACCAGAAATTGGTTGGTCTTTATAAAGGGTATTTATTTGGGGTAGAAGTCCACTGTTACGAGGCCATAAGGCATAATTTTCTTCCCTTACCAAAGTTCATTGCCACATGTTGGAGCAAGACAGCTGCCGAAGTTTGCCAGGGTTCAGGCTTCTTGGGTTCCTGTCTTCCTGGGGCCGTGTTTCTCTCTGTGTTTAGCTCCTCTCTTTCCTCTGCAAGGTCAGCTGTAGACTATAAGTCTCTCTAGGCTTTGGTTCTCTCCACAAGGCCAGCTGTAGACTATCAGATGAATGGTTTGTCTCTATCCTGGGGCCTTCTTTCCTTCCTCATGACCAAGCTTTCTTACTTCCCGGGGCTCCAGCTCAAATCTCCAACATCAAAACTTCTCCAACACTGTTCTTTACCATGTCTTTTATATTTAATTCCCACCCCACCAAAGGGTGAGGCTCAATGCCCTAGTGAAGTGGCCCAGTTAACTACCTAATCATAACATAATCATGCCCAGATTTGCAGACCAGTTTACAAGCATGATCCAATATCTATTTTTGGAATTCATAATTGCATCAAACTGCCAAACTGCTGTAGTAACCAAAAAAAAAAAGAAAAAAATTTTGGGTCTGGTAAATCCAATCAAAGCTGGAAAGTAGTGATTAAGTATACATGTAATCAGGGTGTTTACTCTGGACTGCAGCACTGATTAGGTTTACTAACTGTTTTCCCCTAATAAGCATAATAAAAAGTAGAGAAGGCATTTGACTACAGAAGAAGATGCTGGATAGGTCTGTTTTGGGAGAAAAGTGAGTACTGCTTTCCTATGGAATCTGCCTTGGAATCTGGTTGACATCACGGAATTCTACAATTTCAGTTCTGGCAAGTACTCTGTAAAATCAGATGTGATACAGACTCATTCAATTCCCATTTTATAAATCCTGTCAATTTTCAAACATTTTCCTTAGGGCAGCAATTTAATATCTTTAAATTTTATTGGCATCTATATTTTCACCATTTACTTCACATTTCTTGTACATTTTGGCCAAATTTATTCAAAGAAGAGCCTCTATGTCAATATCTTGTGGTTCCTCAACATCTTCCAGTCAGATTAACACCGTCTCTACTTAAAGTCACTACTATTTATAGGCAAGATTTCTAAGTATCTCTACATCTACTGAATGTTTCTTCATCCTACATGATTCCCCCCAAAATTCAACAATTTCCACAAAAGCTATCCTTCCCTGGTCTCATAGAACACAAGCTTCTCCTGGTTCTCCTTTGATTTCCCTGGCTATGCTTTCTTGGCATTTGAAAAATCTATCTCAAACATTAAACATTGGAAATCCTCAGGACTTGGTCCCAGCCATTCCTATTATTCACCCTCTGTACTCACCACCTAGAAAACTTCTTTCAATCCTTTGATATATCATCTCTATTCATAGACACATATCTAAAGTCTAAATATCACATCATAAGCATAGATTGGAACAGAAAATTCTGCACCATATAGCTGAGAAGTTCCTTATCAGCTGCTTATATGGACTTCTGCAAAAAATTATTCTTCTTTAATCATCTGAATCATAAAGAGTGTGCTTATATGACAACCAGGAGTTTAAACCTTGGAGGAATTTTTGATAAAAAATCTTTTCTCTTTGAATGACTGCCTGCAATTAATCATGAGTCTAATGAAAATACCCTTCTATTTGAGTGTTCTTACTTCTCTCCCTACTCATCTATTATTATCCTGCACTGATTTCTAGAGTATTCCTTAGCTATTAGCCCTCTGATAATTTCTGTATAATCCTTTCTCATACATTAATTCCCTAAACTGCCCATAACCAAATATAAAGTTGAATTCTCAGTTAAAATCTTATCTATTAGTTTCATATACTAACTTAATTTGTAATACAATTATGATTTTTATTAGATTTTATATGACTTCAGGGAAGGAAATCTAATTTCTTTCAAAACTGCATGCTCAGTCTTTAGGACAAAGTGTAAGACATCACTAAAGCTCAATTATATCAGACAAAATTAAAAAAAGTAATTGGGTTTCAGTTTATTCAGTCTTATCTCTTTTTCTTCTATATGCCCCTTCTCATTATCACTTCCAAGCCCCTATGGCAAGTAACCATCATCTAATTCTTAAAATTCACCAATCTTCTTCTAAATTACTTTATTCCCTTCTTCAATAAAACACTCATTTAAAACTCAAATATCATATAACTTTCTGTTTTAAATTATTAATTAGGTTTCTCCTAACATTAGAAGGATTTTTTGCAAACTCATAAATTTGTGAGTCAGAAAAACACAAAATCTTGCTAAATAATTATTGCTCCAAATAGATTATTTTAATTAAAGAATATGTATAAGAAAGAATTAAAGAAAAGTTAAGTAGCCAAAAGCATTTTGCTTCTCTTGTTCTCCTCAATAAAAAGCAAGTATTTTTTTGTATGAAGAAAATTACAGAATACTGATCACAGGAACAATTTGCCAATTGCACTGAGTAATTATTGTTCATATACTATATTTTTGTTATTTTACACTTATCTGGTCTACTCCAGGTCTTTTTTGGTTACTATTTCCATGGAATAACTTTTACCAACCTTTTACTTTTAACCTGGTTGTATCCTTACACCTGAGGTGGGTCTCTTGTAGACAGCATATAGAAGGCTCTTTTTTTTTTTTTTTTTTTTTTTTTTTTTTTTTTTTTTTTTTTTTTTTTTTTTTTTTTTTTTTTTTTTTTTTTTTTTTTAATCCATTCTATCAGTCTATCTGTTTTGATTGGGGAGTTTAGTCCATTAATTTTCAGTGTTATTACTGTAAAGGTATTACTTACTTCATCTATTTCATCCTTTGCCTCTCTGTTTTCATACCATTCCATTGTCTGTCTTCTTATGCTTTAGTTTACCCTTCTTAACAATCTTCATTAATAAATTCTTCTCCAAATCTCTTCCCTGTTAGGCTGCATCACCCATTTTATGATCTCTTGTAAATCTGGTATTTTGGCAATATATTCTATCACTTTTTGATTGTCTGTGAAGATTTTTAACTAACCCTCATTTTTGAAGGACAGCTTTGCTGGATACAGAATCCTTGAATGATTGTTTTTCTCTTTCAGTACTTTAAATACATCATACCACTTTCTTCTTTCTTCCATGGTTTCTAATGAGAGTTCAGCACTTAATCTTATCAACTTTCCCTTGTATGAGATGCTTTGCTTTAATGATGCTGCTTTCAAAATCCTGTCTTTATCTATGACATTTGTCATTCTGAACAGTGGATGTCTTGAGGTAAGTCTATTCAGATGTATTCTGTTTGGAATTCATTGTCCTTCTTGGATATTAATATTTATGTCCTTCATAAGGCTTGGGAAGTTTTCAGTCATTATTTCCTCAAATATTACACCCCTTTACCATTCTCTTCTCCTTCTGGGACACCAATAATGTGAATGTTTGTGCATTTTGCATTGTCATTCAATTCCCTGAGACTGTTCCATTATTTCCAATCTCTTATCTTTCTGTTCTCCTGACTTTTCCAGTTATATATTCTGTCTTTAAAGTAACTAATTCTGCTTTGAAGTGATTCAAATCTGCTCTTATGTGACTCTAATTTATTTTTAATCACACCCATCATATCTTTCATTCTCATAACATCTGTTAATTTTCTTTGCATGCTATCAAATTGTTGTTTATGCTATCTCAGTGTCTTCTTAATACCCATTATTTCTTTGGTTATATTTTCTTTAAGTTCTTTGAAGTGATTTAAGAGAGTTGTGTGATTATCACTGATTGTCTTAAATCCTGTACCTCTTCAGGGCATTTGGTTTGTTCTTTTGGCTGAGCCATCTCTTTCTGTTTCTTAGTATGGCTTCTTTTTTTTTTTTTTTCTGTCTTGGGATCTGAATATGTTGGTAAATTTACTCTGATGGCCAATTTCACTCTCTTGTCTATTGTTTTTTTAATTCACAGCCCTTTGATATTTGGTTCAACTTATTGTCAGTATTCAAAATTGTCCAGCTTCAACTTTCAAAATTAAGCCAGGGACTCACTAGTGAGGCACAGATTTTTTCCCAGGGGTTGGATACAGAGAGCAGTTTTTGACGATGAACTTCCAGAACGGCCAGCAGATGGTGTTCATCAATGCACTTTTCCACAGAGTTGTTTCTGTTTTGGTTTTCCTGTGTTGAATCTCCATTTTGGAGATTCAAAGTGGCTTTGCTGGTCAAATTCAATGAAGAAATGCGCCCTGAACTCCCCTCCATTTTCTTTTGATGCAGCTGACAGGGAGGAAGTTGTCTGTTCCCCTCTCAGTCAGCTTCAGTGAGCCAGGTGTTTTACCCAACTTTACATCTTAGAGGTCAGGGAGCAGAGCCCTTCCTGGCTGCTGAAAGGGCTTGGTATCTTCATTTGTTATTTTAGCTTCTTCAACTCTTTGTCCATCACTGTCCTGGGAGTTGTGTAGCATTTTCCTTGTGACTTGCAAAGCAGGTCCCTCAGAGAGCTTTTAGCTCTTCATCCATTGTTTTTGTGAGAACATTCAGCTCTGACTCTTAGTCCATCACCATCTTCTCACAATCCAGAAGATTAACGTTTGCATTTACCATGACATTCCAACCCTGATATCTGCTAGCTGACTATCATCTCCACTCCAGTCCACTTAACTGTAATTAAGCCTGCTCTCAATAACGGAAGTACAACCTTTTCTGTGATATCTTACCCTAAAAAAAATCTAAAACTTTCCAGTCTCCAAAAACTTTTTCTAATGCTTTTCCAAGCAAAACTTTAAAAAAAACAATCTCAGCTACTTAAACTGTATTTTCCAAAAGACATTTCCCATCTCAAGAAATGAAGTCCTTCAGCAAATATACTCAAAGTGATCTATTCGTTATTAGTTAAACCACATATTACTTATAGGAAAACCAATAATTAAACTGTAGTCTTTATTCCAGGAATCCATAATATTTTGAAGGTTGTATTGTTTCACAGTCCTCAGAGCATCCTCTATATCTGATATGATTTCTAGATGGCTTTTCCCTTCTGTGGTGGTAAAATTTGTGCACTCTAGTAACTTAAAACATACTTTTTCCTGGCATATAAAATTTCAGCACAAACATTACTCTTTATTTTGAGTCACACTGATCCCTCAGCCAGACAGAATGTTGATAAATCCTTTTAAGGCCTTCAGCTAATTGGATGATACATCACTCATTGCTGATGGTAATCTTCTTAGTTGATTGAAAATGTAATCAGTCATTATTAGAAGATTCAGAGCTCCTTCAATGAAGAAATTTTAATAAGCACATTTTCCAACTGTCAATAATGTGCTTAGTGTTGAAAAAAATCACTGTTTAATTGTCTTGTAGTTTTGTGGAGGAATGTAAAGGATCAATCAATGGATGCCTGGTGGAGACATTAAGATTGGAAACTAGAGTTGGTTTAATGTTTTTTATGGGAGAGAGGTAATGTTCTGACATATTATCCATTTTAGGTGCATATAATTAAGCATGGAATGATTGATAGCTCTGAAAAGGATTCCAGTCAAGTGTTTTGTCCCTTCCAATTCAGAGATTGGGGTGGAAGAAAATGATATCAATTAATTAATTGTGTGAACATCTCAGGAGAGTGGATCAAACAAGAGAATAGGGGCTATGATTTTGTTTTCAGTATTTTCTGATAGTGTTCTGTGCTGTTATTTGCAGAGGACAAGAAGAAGGAGATACTAGAGTAGTTTGAAAACAGTCAGGAGACTAAGATGTCAGAGAAAGCAAGAAAAAAGAAGCCCCAAAAACATAGACGATGGTTCAATTCTTTGGTTCCAAGTAAGGATTTTTCTATGGGAAGATTGTTGTTGAAGTTAGGAAGGAAGACTTATTTATGATGAATTAATGTTGATATTTGTTAGTCAAAGGGTGAGTGGGGTATGAGGAAATGGTAACTGAACTTTCATTTTGATTGTGAAGAGAAAGAGGAGTGGGAGACCTGGTATTTGAGGGAAAGTACGCTAAAGCGATGTTTTTATTTCAAGATGGAAGAGACAAAATGAAATTAAATGATTTTGAAGAGAGGGAGAAGTTTCAGGTAATTGAGATTGAATTTACGATCATTTATATAGTTACCAAAAAAAAGTAGAGTAAGAATTCAATTTGCGAATTTTACTCAGCCAACTGTAACATGACTGCTCAATTTAAGAGGAGAGAAGGAGTAGCCTATGTGTGTGAATGCAAGGAATATTTGAAGATACTATGGTATTAAAGGGTAATTGGCCAAATTACATGATCCATTTGCTTAGTAGGAGGTATTTCAATCTTTTAAAAGTGATGGGCACTGTGAGAATGTGTGAACTTCAAAAGACATGGAGAAGATTCAAAGTATTTATGGAGAGGGGAAGGATGATTTAATTATCAAGACAGTAGAGTTGCCAGATAAATTTGATAGCCACTAGGAGTTGTGACTCTGTGTTTATACCACAAGAAATATCCTAGTCTCATGCCATGTCAGTTGCAATTGTAGAAAAATGTAAGTATGTGGCATGTTTATTGGGAGATGTAACAATAGTAAGGTGCTCATAAAACAATTAAAATGATGGTCTTTATAAGTATCTGTTGAAATGAACAAATGTGGGTTAAACTAGACAGTAATAATGAGGATAGAGGAGTCAGTATAAACACACTGGATGTTGGTGAATATGGGCATGATGAGTAATCAGGTGAATAACCAAATAAAGTTGGTTGTAATTGCAGGTTGTGGCATCTGATCATTGATGTGGCAGGGACTGGGGGTAGAGCAGGAATTAAGGGTCCACAGGATTGGGAGGGATATTGGAAAAACATAGCCAGTTCATGAAACAGTAATACTTAAGTCTGAGAAAGTCCACAGTGTTCATCTGTTGGTGGAGACAAAAATCCACATGTGGCATGAATTAGTGACACCTATATTTTGGAATTAGGGAGAGAATTTAACATGAGAAAACTATGGGATATTTAACATATAAAATTCAATGGTTTTCATGTTCAGATATGTAATATATCTGTATAAATATTTTATATTTAGTAACAGTAGCCATTTTCCTATTATTTATGACACTGGGAGATCAGAGTCTGCCCCCTGTTTTTTTCTGAAGCTGCTACACGTTTCTGTTGGTTAGTTGCTGGGATACTTCCAGATGACTATTTGAGAATTCATGACTGGTGGCTCAGGAAATTGTGGACAAATCTGAATCTCATGGCTTCTTTCTCCATCCTCAGCATTTCCTGCTTTTTCAGCTTGTCTTAGAGTGAAAAATCAGAGGAATACATCTCATGACCTTATTATTGACAATGCATCCTTTGGTGAGTGAAGAATTGCTATTTCTACTGAAATTACATTCTTATTGCCAGACCATAAGCAGATTTCTCCTATTGCTCTGAATATTCTAAGTGCACTCAGTAGATATTCAAGGATCTGAGAACCATGTAAGTGTTCCCAGGACCCTGAGATAAGTATGGTGTGTCAAGAACTAAGAATCAATGTCCTTTCTAGTATTTATGTTAAGTTTTTTCAGCCTCAATTAAGTCTTTGTATTCAGATAAGAGATGGAGTCCCTGTACTTGGTGGGGAAATAATTCCCTCATTAACATTGTATGTGGTAACAATGTGCTTAGGATTGTGGTGACAACATGTGATAGAGGTGAGTAGGAGCACAGTTTGATAGTCCAAAGGGGACATAGATGTTTTAGAAGAGTTCAATCAATCCAGTGTTAAAGGCACAAAGGTAAGTGTTGTTTGGTGTTCAGAGGAGCACAAGAGAAGGTTATGCCAGAGAAGGCAATGAAAATACTTTATTTGCTCCAACAATAAACATCTTAAAGTATATATAGAAGGAATGCATTTTTGCATTTTGAAAAGTTGTTTGAAATTCCCATCAATACCTTATCTCTAATCAACGATTTCGCTCTTTGTAAATAACCTTTATGCAAACTTGATAAGTGAATGTGGGTGAATAGGGAGTTCTTTTCACATAACTTTCGGTGTTCATAGAGGAAAATAGTTTATTATTTAAGTAAAATTGTAGGTCCTGTGAAAATTTTGGAGAGCTAGAAGGAACAGAACACATAAAGAGGCTAACTCTGTCTTTCAACTGATTGGCAATGATAATTTGGATTTGAAGGTCCATGGTAAAACTGAGTATGGCCTACCAGAACCAGGAGAAGTCATGTTAAGATTGTAAGTATAGCATTTCAAGAGGTCCCTGCTTATGCTCTTGGCCTGCCTAACCTTATATCTTATAAAGAACACCTGGGGTTTATAAAGATGAATGAGGAAGAACATAATGATCCTAAGATTTTTATATAGCCTGTGATGTTCTGCAAAATGCTATACATTGCTGCATGATTTTCTGCCTTTTTAATGTATAATAGACCTATCCTTTGTACTTAATCACTGTTTGTTATGCAGAAAGCACTTGACACATTAGATCATTTATCTCTCCAAATGCATAACAATTTATTAAACCATTTCATAGATGGGTAAATGGAGGTCATTGCAAGGGGTTGGAATAAACAAACCCCAGTCATGGTTATAGAGGATCAGATCACAGATGTTGCTTCCATGGTGATGAGTCTGTAGATTTATATGAAATTGGAGAACAGCTCTTTTATTATGATTTCAGAAGTGCAAATTTTATAATCACCATATGAAAATCATAAATAACAATTTGTTATGCAATAGTCAAATTATATCTCACTGCAACTCATGTGATATTGTCTTCACAAAGTTATATATGTTACATAATGTTACATATGTTACATAATGAAACTTTATGTATTCAGTTTGTGAAAGTCTCTGCAAGTATATTTGCTATATAGATACCAGGTCAACATGTAGAATGATCTAACAGGAATCACAAGAATAATTTGATTTTTATATTCACACAGATCTTCCATTCCTCAGTTCTAACCTCAAAAGTATTTTTCTGTGACTTTGGTGGTAAAACCCTGTCTGAATTTGAATGTCTGTGTTGTTTTAGGAAGCAGTGACCTTCAAAGATGTAGCTATAGACTTCACCCAGGAAGAGTAGAGCATGCTGGACACATTCCAGAGGAAGATGTTCAGAGAGGTGATGCTGGAGACTATTG
>JAQZBX010082619.1:0-13489 GCA_029593785.1 Cabassous unicinctus | reverse complement strand
AAGTCCCTGCTGGATTTTTTCTATCTCTTTGTCTGTTTTTTCTACTATCTGTTTGATTTCAGATGTATTGTCTTCCACATCACTAATTCTTTCCTCTGCCTGTTGAAATCTGCTGGTATGTGAATCCAATGTCTTTTTGATTTCTTGGATTGTGCCATTGGCCACCATCATATCCATTATCTTTTTGGGATTGTTTACATTTTCTTCAGTAAGTTCTCCAAGTGTCTTCTTTATATTCTTAATGTCTTCCTTCACTTCTTTAAGTTGGTCCATAATATTTGTTTGGAAAGCTTCAATTAGTTGTTCAATGATCTGCTTCAGTTCCTGGTTTTTAATTTGTTCATTGGATTGGTCCATGTTTTCCTGTTTCTCAGTGTGGTTTGTACTTTTTTGTTGCCCTCTAGTCATCATTTTATCTTGATGGATTTATTCAGTTGATTAGCTTCTCTCTCTGCTCTAGAGTTTTATTTAGCTGGTGGTTCTGTGTGTGTGTAAAGTTTGCTTTATGATATTTTTCTTCTTATTTTATTTTCTTGCTTCTTTCTTGTCCACTCTCTGCCGTGATCTGGGAGCTGCTTGCAGTCGCCCTCCTAAGCCGACGCCATCTTTTTCCCTCCACTTTTAAAAATATGTTTTACTCAAAGCCAAATAAAATTGTTAAAGAGAGAGATATTATTTTATCCTTTTGAAAATCTCTTTAATCATGGCTTACTTGAAGATAATTGAATTCCCATAACTACTTCATTTATTCTATTACAGTTTTTTTTTTTTTTCGGCTGATAAGTGTGAAGTAACTATGACCTTACACTGTTATATGGGTACAAAACTAGGGGTATTTGATTACTAATTTATATAATTGTTCATATATATCTTTAATATAAATATTCTACACCAAATCTCAAGTTGTGATTTCTTAAAGAAGAGTTCCAATTTGGAATCTGAAAAATGATTAATGAATTTTTCTTATTTCTTTGATTTCGATCCATTATTTATTTAGCAATTTGATATTGTAATATCAAGTATTGTTCACCTTGAAAATATTGGATCACAGAGTAATGCAGATCTTACAAATATGACATATATCATTTTACCATAAGAAACCATGTTTATTAATATCACCAACACACCCAAAAGTCAGGACTTTTAAAAATATGGAAGCTGTAAGTTCATCTGGAAGAGAAAAGTTTTTCTTAATTTATAATTTTCACTTGAAATTCAAATTTTATCATTAGGGAATAATTTTGATTCTTCTTTTCATTATACTCATTTTATTATTAAGTAGTTGTGGGTTTGTAAGAAAATCACACAGAAAATACAGTGTTCCTATTTATAACCCCAACTAATAGAGTTTTCCCTATTATTAACTTTCTGTATTAGTGTGGTCCCTTTATTGCAATTGAAACAACATTATTATAATTATACTATGATCTATAGTCCATAAATTTCCTTATTGTTCACTCCCTGTATTGAACAGTTCTGTGAGTTGTTTTTTTTCTTAATTCTGGTAATATTTACATGGACTAAAGTTTCCCATTTTAAAACCTTTCACATGTATATTTCAGTGGCTTAATTAAATTCAGAGTAATGTATTACCATCACCACCATCCAATACCAAAATTTTCCATCATCGTAAACAGAAACTCTGTACCAAGAGAGCATTAACTCTCCATTCCCTACCTGGCCACTTTTAGCTTATATTCTATTTTATAATTTTATGAGTTTTCACATTCTCAATATTTCATAATTGTGAATTCATACAATATTTGTATTTTTCTTTCTAGCTTTTTTCACTAAACATGTTGTCTTCAATGTTCATCCATGTTGCAGCATGTATCAGTCCTTCATTCCTTTATATTTCATTACATGTATACCACATGATGCTTATCCATTCATTGATTGATGGACACTTGTTTTTCTTCCATCTTCCACCAGTTGTGAATAATGTTACTCTGAATATTGGTGTATAAAGAGCTGTCCTTATCCCTACTTCCAATTCTTTGGGATATTTACCTCAAAGTGAGATTTCTGGGTCATGCAGTAATACTATACTTAACTTTCTGAGGAAATGCCAAACTGTTTTGTGCAGTGGTCACTCAATTTTATTTTCCCAACAAGAAGTACCTAGAGATACTTTTTCTCCCTGTCATCTCCCAAAATACTTCATATTGTTAGCAGAATGCTCTGGGTTCTGGGCTTCTAGGTTCTTGGCTATGTCACATAAAAGAATTTAAGGACATTCCATAGAGTAGGTAAGAGAGTAAAGAGTTTATTAAGATCTATGAAAACTGTAAATAAAATAAGTACACAACCTGAGACATGGGTTGTGGGCATGCTACAGGGTAAGATGCTAATATGGAGTCCTGGTTAAAACTTTTAAGACTTTCCTCCTCCCCTTTCCTAATATTTAGGAGAAGTCCCAGCTGTTTTCTGTTCTGTTTGCTTGCCCCACCTACTAGCTGGCAGGGGGCCAATGGTAAGGTCTTTTGTTTGTAGGTATCTGGGGCTTCCCCTTGACCCTGGAAAGAGTTCCAAATGGGACTCAGTGGCCAGGGACTTGGCAGGATTTTTCTGGCTTTCTTAGTAGGAGGGGGTTTCCAGGCTGGGTCTGACAGCCATGTTCTCTGCCAGATCCTAATCAAAACTCGGCATCCCTTTTCCCTATATTAACCTGCCTCAGTATTTTCAATTTTTTTTTTTTACTAGGAGCCATTCTACTGGGTGTAACTTGGCATCTCATTGTGGTTCTGATTTACATATATGGAGTAGCTAATGATCTTGATCATCTTTCCATGTGCTAATTGGCCATTTGCATATTTACTTTGGAGAAATGTTCATTCACGTATTTTGTCAATTTTTTAAAAATTGGATTGTCTTTTTTTGATGAGTTATAGCATTTCATAGTACATTCTGATGTTAAATTCCTATTTTTTACAGTGTTTTCAAATATTTTCTCCCATTCTTTATGTTGCCTCTTTACAAAGATGTCCACAGAGTTCCAGAACTTTCACCCAGGTAGTAGTAAAATGTCTGTGTCCATGTGTGTGACTCTCAAATTATTTAGTTCTGTTTCCTGGGCTAGGAAAAGTGAGGAATGAGATTTGCCCCAGGCTGGAGAGTTTTGCAGAGGCCTTGTAGTTTTTAACCTGCTACCTAGGCCTGGGGTAGTTGAAGGAGACCTTTGAGTGTTGAGGGGCCTGGGGTTATATCCCATGCTCCAACTTCACTTGAGCTTATAGCTTTTAGAAAGCCTGCATTTGAATAAAGTAATTAAAATCAGCTAGTGGGTTTGGGAGGAAAAGCAAGGTGTTGCATCTAAACTGATGAATCAGGCCTAGAATCATCCACAGGAAATGATTCACAGGTAACTACCAAACTAGGTTAGAGCCTGCTCCAGAAACATGCACTAAACCTCCCTGACATCCTTCCATCTGAGCTCAGAAGCTTCCACGGGAATAACTGAGCAAGGCCTGGTCTCTGCACATAAGGACACCTGCCACCTGTAGCTCCTCAGCTGGGCTCCTTTCCGTGGGCACATGGACACTCTCCTCTACATGCCATCTCATCACTGGCTCATTCTTCCTGCAAAAGTGGGAAGCACAAAGGATTTTAATTTTGATGAAGTTCCATTTATTCTATTTTTTCTCCTATCGCTCATGCTTCTGGTGTAAAGTCTAAGTAAAAATTGCCTAACATAAAGTCCTGATGTTGTTTCCCTAGGTTTTCTTCAAGGGCTTTTATAAGTTCTTGTATTTAGAAGTTTGATGCATTTTGAGTTGAATTTCGGATATGGTGTGAGGAAGGATTTCACTGCTATTCTTTTGCATATAACTAACCACTCTCCCAGAACCAGTTATTGAAAAGATGATTCCTTCTTAGTATATATACTGCTGAAAAATACTGTAATATTGTTGCATCAGTGCCAAAGATGTACTGTGTTAATAATAGGGGGATAAGGAAAAAAATATGGCAAACGTATGCTATGGACCATGGTTAGTGGTAATAGTCTGATATCTCATAATCTGCAACAAATGTTCCTCAGTGGTGTGGTGTGCTGGTGAAGGGGTATTGTAAGGGAATTTTACACATGTGCATGATTGTTTTGTAAGTTCATACTTCTGTAATAAAAAATATATTTTAAAAAACTGATATAGAAAAAGATGATTCTTTCCCCACTGGAAAGTGGACTTTGCACCCTTGTCAAGTAGCAATTGACTATAGAAGTGAGTGTTTATTTCTGCACTCTAAATTCTATTCCATTGTCTTGTATGTCTGCACTTATGCCAGTACCATGCATTTTTAATTACTGTAGCTTTTTAATAAGATTTAACATTAAGAGGTGTCATTCCTGAAGTTGTTTCCCTAGGTTTCCTTCAAGGACTGTTATATATTTATCTCTTATATTTAGAAGTTTGAAGCAATTTGAGCTGAATTTTGGATATGGTGTGAGGAAGTGTTCCACTGCAATTCTTTTGCTTATAGCTAACCATTCTAGCAACACCACTTATTGAAAAAATGATTCTTTCTTAGTATATCTACTGCCAAACAGCAATATTGTAATATCCTTGCATCAATGCCAAAGGTGTACTGTGTTAATAATAGAGGGGTGTATTAGTTTGACAAAGTGGTGCTGATGCAAAGTACCAGAAATCTGTTGACATTTATAAAGCACATTTATTTGGGGTAGAAGTTTACAGTCACAAGACCACAAAGTGTAAGTTACTCCCTCACCCAAATCTGTTGCCACATATTGGAGCAAGATGGCTGCTGGTCTATGCACACATTCAGCCTTCCTCTTCCTCCTAAGGCTCTGTTGTCTGAGCTCATTCCATTCTCAGCTGTAGGTTAGTATAAGCCTTGTCCCTTTCTCTGGGGCTCATTTCTTTCCAGGTTCAGCTGCTCTGGTCTCCACAATGTCAGCTGTAGACTACCAGGCTCATCTCTCTTCCCAGGTCAATGTCTATGGAGCACTCTCTCTTCCTGCATATCTGCTTCTGTGTGCTCCTTCTCCATGCATTTACTTCCATGTGAGTATCTGTTTTATCCCCAAGGGGTTTGGGATTAGATGCTGAGTCACAATCTAATAACATGGTTTGATCAGAGCCCTAATCTGAACATAATTTAATCACACATCTCAGCTTAATCTAATACAATCAAAGGGTTATCATGCCAGAGGGACTGACAATTTACAAACATAATCTATATTTCTTTTTGGAATTCATAAATAATATCAAACTGTTACACTCCACCCTCTGAATTCCAGAAAGTCATTACAATATTCATAAAACTTTATTTCCATAGCAATTCTAAGTAAAAATCATATCACAATCAGTTTAATGAAATATAGTTTGTCTTGGGGCAAAGTCCCATCTGGCTGTAGGCCTCTGAAACCAACAAAATAATTTATCTTCTTCCAATATACAAAAGGACAGACAAAGAATAAACATTTGCATTACCTTAAGGTGAATCACGGGTCCAGAAGAGTTCAGAAAACATACAGGCAATACTTCATTAAATTTTAGTTTGCTGAGGTGCTGCTTTCCCCAAAAATGGGGTGGAGGGACAGGGTACAGCATAGGTGGCACCTTTTAAATAAAGAATTCAGATCACTGCATCTGGGTTATGTGCAACAGTTTCAAACTAACCCAGCCAGAAGCCTCTGAACTCTAGGTCTCACAGACTAAGAACACTGGGGTGATGGCCAGACACTCCCCAGTATCAAAGGCAAGTCTTCAACCACCCTTAGAACAGTGAGGTGGCAGACAAATTCTCCATAATCCCCAAAGAATGTGCTCCACACTCTCTGAAAGTGGGGTGGCAACACTCTCCGTGAACAATGGGCACACTCACTTCAAGACCTGGATCATTCTCTCCCTTTCCATATACTTGAGTGGGTTCACTCTATTGGTCTAAGAAGATGCCTTAAGTCTAGACCTTAGTTTCCATGATATTGCCTCTGAAGTCATATTTCCTTCAATCAATGCCTTTTCTGTACCTTTTAGTTCAGACCAGCAATTATTCTGTTCATACAGATTTCACAAAGATCCTCTTGGTTTTGCAGGCAGGAAAAAGGGATCTGAGTCATCAGATAGAAAGACTTTCCACAGATCCTTCCAGAATAACTGCATTTCCAATCCTGACTTGCAGTGAAATAACTGGCTGGTTCCATGTTAAATTAAATCCTCACATGGGGCATTATTCTCTGTGGACTTTTTTTCTGGAAACTCAGAACTTCCCATACCTTCAATTACTGACCTCTTTGTACCCAGGAGTTCAGTTCTCAGCATATCCATCTCTTCTCAATTTCTACTATGAACTGCAAGGAGAAGCCAGGCTGTGATTTCCATATTTACTTCGGAAATCTTCTCAGTGACAAATTCAAGTTTGTGACTTTTAAATTATGTCTTCCATGTAACGTCAATTTTGCCAAGTTCTCTGCCACTATAAAACAAGGATCATTTTTCTTTCAGTTGTCAAAGACACATTCATTTCTTGCCTAAGCTCTCATCAGAAGTATCTTTAGCGTTAGCATTTCTACTACCAGTCTCTACAAAGGAATCTAGGCCTTTTCCATCAATCACTTCACAATTCTTCCAGATTCTTCCCATTACTCATTTATAAAACTGTTCCATTATTTTTGGCATTTGCATAGTAGCACATACCCCACTATCCTGGTACCAAAAGTTTCCAGCCATGGAGCAAGAAACTTATGTTTTACCTTGAGCAAACTATCCCCCTGTCCAGCTCCCTCCAGATTAGGCCCTGAAGTCTCCCACTCTGTGGGTGCCCAAAACAGCCCACTTCACTCAGCCATCCTTTGTGAGACAGATGGTGAGTGTCCTTTTAAACCAACACCATCTTGCCACTTCTATCTGAATTCATTTATTAGCTCTAGTAGCTTTGTTGTCTGCTGTTTAGGACTTTCTAAATATAAGTTCATGTCATCTGCAAATAGTGAAAGTTTTCACCTATCTTTCAGATTTGGATGCCTTTTCTTTCTTTTTTTATTCCTTGCCTGATTGTTGTAGCTAGAACATCTGGCACAATTTTGAATAATAGTGTAAAATCCTTCCTCACATTCTTGATTTTATTTGCATTTTCTCTCTCTTTTTTTCTCCTTGCTAGTTTAGCTAAATGTTTGTCAATTTTATTGATTCTTTCCGAGAATCAAGTTTTGATTTTGGTAATTCAATATATTGTTTTTATTCATTATTTCATTTATTTCTGTGCTAATCTTTGTGATTTTACCCTTCTGCTTTCTTTGATTTAGGAGATTTGTTTGAAGATCATTGATTAGTAGTTTAAAATATTGTGTATCATCTGGAGTTTAAATTTGCTACTTTGACTGGGCCATGTCTTCCTGTTTCTTAGCATGGCTTGTAACTTTTTCCTGGTGTCTAGGCATCTGGTTATCATGGTGAGTTTACTCTGGAGTTCAATTTCTCTCTCTTGCCTAAGAATTTTTCTCAAGTGCACATGGATCATTCTTCAAGGTAGACCACAGTCCAGGCTACAGAAAAATGATCAATGAATTCAGAAAGATTGAAATTATACAAAAATAATTTCTCTGACCACAATGGAATAAAGCTGAAAATCAGTAATGGCCAGAGAACCATATTAGACACAAAAATATGGAAGTTAAAAAAATACACTCTTAGACAAACAGTGGGTCAAAGAGGATATCTCAAAAGAATTCAGTAACTAACTTGAAATGAATGTAAATGACAACACACATATCAGAGATAAATCAGTCATCAAAACCCTCCCAACTAAGAAGAACCCAGGACCAGACAATTTCACAGGTGAATTCTACTAAACATTCTGGATAAAACTAATACCAATATTGCTTAAAGTATTCCAAATGGTAGAAGTAGAAGGAACATTACCTAATTCATTCTATGATGCCAACATTACCCTAATATCAAAGCCAAACAAAGACATGAAAAGAAAGGAAAATTACAAACCAATCTCCCTAATGAACTAGATGTAAATATCTTCCAAAAAAATACTTCCTAATCATAATCAAAAACACATCAAACAAATTATACTCCATGACCAAATGGGTTTCATTCCAGGTATGCAAAGGTGGTTCAACATAAGAAAATCCATCAATGTAATACAACACATAAACAGATGAAATAAAAAAATCCAAAAGTTCAGTTCTATAGAAGCAGTTGGCAAAATACAGCAAACTTTTCTGATAAAAATACTGCAAAAGATAGGAACAGAAGGACACTTTCTGAACATGATAAAGAGTATATATGAAAAACATAGATAACATTATATTCAATGGTGAAATCCTAAAATCTTTCACTCTATGATTGTAAACCCAGGATAACATGGTCAAAATTGTCACAAAGGTAGACATACTGACCAATGCAAATGAATTGAGCTTTCTAATATAGATCCTTGCATAAACAGTCATCTGATATTCAATAAGTCCACCAAGCCCAATCAACTGGGAGAGAATGGCCTCTTCAACAAATGGTGCTCGGAGAATTGGATTTCCATTTCCAAAAGAATGAGAGAGTAACACCATCTCACACATTATACAAAAATAAACTCAAAGGCATAAATATAAGAAACAAGACCATAAAGACATTGGAAGATAATGTAGGGAAACATCTACAGGACCTTATAATAGAAAATGATTTCAAGAACTTCACACCCAAAGCAGGAGCAATGAAAGAAAAAAAAATAGATAAGTGAGATCTCCTCAAAATTAAAAACTTTTGCACCTCAGAGAAGGTTATCAAGAAAGTAAAAAAGCAGCCTACCCAATGGGAAAAGATATTTGGCAACCATATATCCAATAGGACCCTAATATCTAGCATATATAAAGTAATCCTCTACCTCAAAAATAAAAAGACAAACAACCCGTTAGAAAATGGGCAAGTGACTTGAAAGACACTTCTCCAAGGAGGAAATAAAAATGGCTAAAAAAGCACATGAAAAGATGCTCAATATCACTAGCTATTAGGAAATGCAAATCAAAACTACACTGAGATACCATCTTATACCCAGTAAACTGGCATGAATTAAAAAAAAAAACAGAGGATTATAAGTGTTGGAGAGGATGTGGAGGAATGGAGCCCTCATCCACTGCTAGTGGGAATGTAGAAATGTCCAGCCATTGTGGAGGACACTTTGGTGGTTTCTCAGAAAACTAATATAGATTTGCAATATGATCCAGCAATTCCACTGCTGCATATATACCCAGAAGAATTGAAAGCAGGAACACAAACACATATATGCACACCAATGTTCCTAGTGACATTATTCACTATTGCTAAAAGTTTTAATCAGCCCAAATGCCCGTCAACAGATGAATGGCTAAACAAAATGTGGTACATACATAAAATGGAATATTACTAAGCTGTAAGAAGGAATACAGTGCTTAACACACAGGATAACATGGATGAATCTTGAGAACCTTAAGTTGAGTAAATCAAGCCAGGCATTGAAGGACTAATATTACATGGCCTCACTGATATGAATTAAGCAAATTGAGCAGACTCAGAGAGCTATTGTCTGAAAGATAGGTTTACAGGAAATAGAAAGGGAAAAGAAGGATGTGAGCCAACACCCATATGGATGTAATCTATAAGGTTTAAGTGTGTAGTTGCACACTGAAGTGTTATGACAGGAAGTTAGTGATACTATTGGGTTGGGTGGTACAGGTTTGACAGGCAGGTAGATTGAGGAGGGTGGGTTGGAAGGTCCATGGAAATAGGCGGAGGGTTGGGAGATGGGCAGAGTGAACACTGGGGATTCATGGGTATGTGGTTGAAAGTACAAAATTGGGAATGTTCTTATGGCAATATGACAAGGAATAGTTACTGATTTAGGGTGTTGGATGGGGGGGCGTTTGGGACAGGACACACCTAGGGCAGGCTTCTATAGAGTGTGTGAGAGATCATTTTGTCATAATGTGTTGTATTAGTGGGTGAAGACACACATGTGTGTGAAGGTGCTGGATTCCCATCCTGGGGTGGACCGATATGCTTTCAAACAGAGGGGTGGGAGTCTCTCAAGAGCTTGGGTGGTTCCTAGTAGGGGAGGACAGACCAGTGTGTCAAGTCCTCAGTGTTGTTGCAAGTAACTATGAATCTTGTCATCTGAGGAGTGAAGCCAGGCGGTCACCATGGGTCCCGAGGGGAGGGGGAAGGAGGAAAAGAATACATGGAACAGGGGGCATTTAATGAGCAATGGAAGTGTTCTACATGATCTTTAAATTATGGACACAGGCCATGTTAAATATAATCAAAATTTATAAAAGTGTACGGTTTAAAATGTAAACTATAAAGTAAATCATTGACTATGGTTAGTAGCTATGTTTCACTATTTGTATATCAGTTGTAACAAATGTACCCTCCACATATAAAAAGGTATTAATAAGGGAAGGGGGAAAGGGGGAGAATGTTGGCTATATGGGAGTTCCCTGTATTCTGTATGTGACCTAAAACTTCTTTGAAAACAAAATGAAAAAGGTAAGACACTGGGGAATAAATGGTAGAAAATGTCACTGTACATACAGGACAACAGATATTACAGTGATGAAAGGCAAAATGTCAAAAAAATTTAAAACAATTTTCATTACTTTTTTAATATCCCAATTTTTAAATTTTATTTTAGTTTTAGTTTTCTTTAGATTATTTTTGTATTTTTTTCTTACACTTAAATCTATCATTATTATTTCATTTTCCTATTAATTGTATTTGGCTACTTTATAGGCTTCATTTTTGAAGAAGCTTTAAATCACAAAAGGGTTACAACTGTGGCAGGGGAGGATCATTGGTGTGGGGTTTCAGTGGTGGGGGATACATGGGAGGAAGTTCACATGGACATATATATAAGGTATATAAATGTGTTCAAATGTTCACGGGGCATTGTCACAGTGGGTGGAGACTCACACAATAACTGAGAGAATATTGAATTCCCATCCTGTAGATCTCTGTCACTTTCTATAATGGAGCAGCAACTGTCCCCCAAGTTCATAGGCAATGACTGGAAAGGAGGATGGTCTATTGATGGGCCCTTGATATTGATGACTATGCTTGTAAGCCTTTGCTCTTTGAATTGAAACTTACCCTAGTGTTGTTGGGTGCCTAAGAGTTGCCACCTGAGAGCCTCCTTGTTTCTCAAATGTGGCCTCTCTCTAAGCCAAACTCAGCAAATAAATGCATTACCTTTCCCCCAAGCATGGGACATGACTCCCATGGATGAACATCCCTGCCACCAAGGGATTACTACCATGTACCAACTAGAGATGTAACTAGAAAAATACCTTGAATAAAAGGGGGGAAAGGTAAAGACAAATGAGTGTATTTGGTTAAGAGATCTCAGTCAGTCAGGAGCTCATCACAGAATTAACGTTAATGCACATCTCAGCAGGATTTCATGGACTGCCAAAGTGGATACTATCCCAAATTGTGGGGATCCGGAGGGCTCTGGAGAAACCTAGGTCCTATGGTGAGGGCAGATAGCTCCAGAGTTTGGTGCCTTGCCAGTGGGCCCTACTTTGGAGTTTGTGCTTCTGAGAGTGACAGAGTTGAACTCATTTATGGCTTCCCCACACATGGTTCATCTGTCCCTTCTATTTGTGCCTATACTTGGTGCTGGAGTTGGTGGGTGCATGTTCAAAAGACTTGAATCTTTGGGCTCTTTCTGTGCCAGCTGGGTCCTCAGCCTTAGCAGAGTTGCAACACCTACTTTCCAGTTCATTAGACTCATCCAGGACAACTAACAAGGAGGTGAGGATTGACAATCACCACACCAAGGAAATAAGAGTCTACAACTGCAATCAAGAGAGTCCCATCCATTGGCTGTATTGGATTGAAGCCCCCTCTCAATTAGAGGTAAAGGGACATCACCACCCCAGAATCCTCAGGATTGGAGAATGAACTATGGACTAGAGTGGACTTACTGGTATTCTACTATAGACTTGTGATTCTAGCAATGGAAGAAATTACAACGTTGATGTGGAGGTAGTAGCCACTGGAAGCTCTGAGAGCATGGGGATGGAAAAACAAGTGTAATTCAGGAGCTATTTCAGGACTTAGGTATCATCCTGAATGACATTGTAATGACAGATATGTGTCATTATATATCTTCTAATAGCCTGCAGAACTGTGTGGGAGAGAGTGTGAACTACAATGTGAACTATGGTCCTTGCTCAATGGCAATGCCCCAGCATGCGTTTATCAATTGCAATGAATGTGCCACACTAATGAACGATATTGATTATGTGGGACGGTGTGGGAGATGTGGGGAGCAGGGCATATGTGAAGCCCTATATTTTTTGTGTAACATTTGTATAATCTAAGTATCTTTAAAAAAATAAATATATATTAAAGAAAATCAATGAATTCAGCAAAAGAATGAGATAAAAGACCAATATGCAAAAATCAGTGTTGTGTCTATGTAATATTAATAAGCTATCTGAGGATGAATTCAAGAGACAAATTCCAATTATGATAGCAACTAAAAAGATCATATACCTAGACATAAACTTAACGAAGGATGTAAAGAGCAAGTACACAGAAATCAACAAAATATTGCTTAAGCATATCAATAAAGACATAAATAAATTGAAGGACAATCTGTGTTCATGGATTGGAAAACTAAATATTGTTAAGATATTACGTACCCATATTGATTTACAGAAAAACAATGCAATACCTATCCAAATTCCAGCATCTTACACTGCAGATGTGATAAGTTTATCATATTTATTTGGAAGGTAAAGGGGTCCCAAATAGCCAGAAAGATCTTGAAAAAGAAGAATGATGTTGGAGTGCTCACATTTCCTGATGTTAAAGCATATTACAAAGGTACCAAGGTAAAAACAGCATAGCACTGGCATAAAGATAGATATATATATCCGTAGAATCGAATTGAGTGTTCAGAAATAGACCCACACATCTATGGTCAGTTGATATTTGTCCAGACTACCAAATCCACTCAACTGGGATAAAGCAGCCTCTTCAACAAATGGTACTAAGTGTAATAGATAGCCATATCCAAAACAGTGAGAATGGACCCACATATCACACCATATAAAATTAATTTCAAATGGATCAAAGACCTAAATATAAGAGGTAGCACCATTAAATGACTAGCAGAAAATATAGGGAAGCATAGTACATCTTGTTGTAGGTAGTGCATGGGCAGTGAAAGAAAAAGTAGATAAATGGGACCCCCTCAAGATTAAATAATTTTGTACTTCAAAGCTCTTTACCAAGAAAGTGAAAAGGCAGTCCACTCAGTGAAAGAAAATATCTGGAAACTACATATTAGGTAGTGTTTAATATCCAGAATATATAAAGAACTCTTACAACAAAAAAATAAAAATCAAACCTTTTAAGAAAGGGCAAAAAACATGAATAGACACTTTTTCAAAGAGGAAATATAAATTCTAAAAACATGAAAAAATGCTCAACATCACTAGGTATTAGGGAAATGTAACTCAAACTACAATGAAATATCATTT
>JAQZBX010082618.1:0-13499 GCA_029593785.1 Cabassous unicinctus | reverse complement strand
GACGAAGCCAAGAAGCCTGAACCCTGGGCAAATGTCGGCAGCTGTCTTGCTCCAACACGTGACAATGGCCTTTGGTGAGGGAAGAAACTTATGCTTTATGGCCTGGTAACTGTGGACTTCTACCCCAAATAAATACCCTTTATAAAGTCCAACCCATTTTTGGTATTTTACATTAGCACCCCTTTGGCTGACTAATACAACTTCCAAATATTTTATATAAGTTTGTATATAGATGAGTATAATTATAAATATATTTTTAATTGCATAAAACACACAATAGCTTTCTATACAGTGTTTACCACCTTACTCGTTTTACTTAACAAAATAGCTTAAAGAGTGACCTCTTTTTGTTTAATGCTAAGCGACATTCTATTATATGGATGTATCTATTTATTTAACCATTTTTCTATTGATTTAGGTTATTTTCAGCCTTTAACTACTGCAAACTCCTCTCCAATAAAAAGCTCTGCACATGTCATTGTGAATAAGTATGATGTAAACACAGGATAAATTCCTAGATGTGGAATTGCTATGTCAAAGTTTTGTGTTGGTTGGTTGGCTAATTGTCCTTTCTTCTTCTTCTAACATTTTTAAGGCTTTTAATATACCACTGCTACAGTATTCTCCAAGGTTATGTAAACTACACCCCTATATGCAGAACTGAGAAATGTCTATTTACTTATACTTTCAGACTCCAGATAATTAATTTATTTTGAGCTTCGTCCATTTGATGACAAAGTAGAAAATCACTACTGAATCATTTAAATTATTTTATTAGAACAGTCGTAGGTTTACAAAAAATCATGCATAAAATACAATTTCCATATACCATCTTATTATTAACACCTGACATTAGTGTGATACATTTATTAAAATTGATGAAAGATCATTTATTTAATTGTACATTAATAGTCCATGGTTTATATTAAGATTCACTGCTTGTGTTGTATAGTCCTATGACTTTAAAATTTTTATTCTAGTAACATATACAACTTAAAATTTCTCCTTTTAACCACATTCATTATATAATTCAGTTGTGTTAATTACACTCACAATGTTATGCTACCATCACCACCATCTCTTACCAAAACTTTCCCCTCACCCCAAACAGAAACTCTGTACCAATTATGCATTAACTCTCCCATTCCCTACCTCTACCCCCAGCTGCTGGTAACCTGTATCTAGTTTCTGACTCTCTGAATTCGCTAATTCTAATTCTTTCATATTCAGTGAGATCATATAATATTAGTGCTTTTGTGTCTGGTTTATTTCACTCAACATGATGTCTTCAAGATTCATCCATTTTGTTGCATATATTAGAGCTTCATTCATTTTCAGGAATGAATAATATTCCATTGTATGTATATATCACATTTTATTTATCTATTCATTGGTTGATGGACACTTGGATTGCTTCCATCTTTTGAGAATTATGAATAATACCACTATGAAAATTGGTGTGCAAATATGTGTTCGAATCTCTGCTTCTAATTGTTTTGAGTATACACCTAAAAGTGGGATTGCCAGGTCATATGGTAATTCTATATTTAACTTTGTGAGGAACTCCCAAACTGTCTTCCACAACGGCTGCACCATTTTACATTCCCATCAACAAGAATGAGTGTTCCTAGTTCTGCATATCCTCTTGAACACTAGTGAGTTTCTGTTCAATAGTAGCCATTCTAATAAGTGGGAAATGGTATCTCATTGTGGTTTTGATTTGCATTTCCCTAATACATAATGATGTTTATTGAGTTGTAGGATTTCTTCATCTATTCCAGACATTAAGCCCTTATTGATGATACGGTTTCCAAAAATTTTCTCCCATTGTGTAGGATGTCTTTTTACTTTCATGATAAAATTCTTTGATGTACAAAAGTTTTTAATTTTGATGAGCTTCCATTTATTTATTTTTTCTTTTGGTTTTGTGCTTTGGGAATAAAGTCTAAGAAACTACTGCCTAAAACAAGGTACTGAAGATGCTTCCCTATATTTTCCTTAAGGAGTATTTATAGTTCTGGTTCTTATATTTAGGCCTTAGATCCATATTGAGGTGATTTTTGTATATGGTATGAGGTAAGGGGGTCACCTTCATCCTTTTGTATATAGACATCCAGTTTTCCCAGCACTACTTGTTAAAGACACTAATCTTTCCCAATTGAGTGGACTTGACATCCTTGTCAAAAATCAGTTGGCCATAAATGTGAGGATTGATTTCTGAACTCTCAATTCAATTCCATTGGTCTACATGTCTGTTCTTGTGCCAATACCATGCTGCTTTGATTACTGTGGCTTTGTCATAAGTTTTAATATAGGGAAGTGTAAGTTGTCCAACTTTGTTCTTCTTTTTCAAGATGGCTTTTACTATATGGAGTCACTTACCCTTCCATATAAATTTGGTTACTGGCTTTTCTATTTCTGCAAAGGTTGTTGGAGTTTTTGTTGGAATTGCATTGAACCTGTAAATCATTTGGGGTAGAACTGAAATCTTAATATTTAGTCTTCCAATCTATGAACACAGAATGTCCTTCCATTTATTTAGGTCTTCTTTGTTTCTTTTAGCAGTATTTTGTAGTTTTCTGTGTAAAAATCCTTTATATCCTTCACTAGATTTATTCCTAAATATTTGATTCTTTTAGTTGCTATTTTAAATGAAATTTTTTTTCTTGATATATGCATTAATCAGCCAAAGGGGTGCTGATGCAAAATACCAGAAATCGGCTAGTTTTTATAAAGGGTATTTATTTGGGGCAGAAGCTTACAGTTACCAGGCCATAAAGCAAAGGTTTCTTCCTTCACCAAACTCTGTTGCTACGTGTTGCAGCAAGGCATCTGCCAGTGTTTGCCAGGGCTCAGGTTTCTTGGGTTCCTCTCTTCCTGGGGCTGCATTTCTCTCTGGGCTTAGCTCCACTGTTTCCTCCACAAGGTCAGCTGTAGACTATGAGGCTCTCTAGGGTCTGCCTCTCTCCACAAGGCCATCTGTGAACTGTCAGGTGAATGGCTCGTCTCTATGCCGGGGCCTTCTCTCCTTCCTCAAGACCAAACTCCTCCGTCTGTGTGTTCACTTCCCGGGGCTCCAGCATTAAATCTTAGCATCAGAACTCCAACATCAAAACTCCTACAACTCTGTCCTTTGCCATGCCTTTCATACTTGATTTCCCACCCACCAAGGGGTGGGACTCAATGCCTTACTGACGTGGCCCAGTCAACGCCCTAATCATAACTTAATCATGCCCAGATTAGAAGGTCAGTTTACAAGCATAATCCAGCATATAATTTTTGGAATTCATAATTATATCAAACTGCCAAACTGCTACAATATCTTTCTCAAAATGTTCATTACTAATGTACAGAAACAGTACTGATTTTTGGGTGTTGATCTCGTACCCATTCACTTTGCCTAAACAGTACTTGATAATAACTGGACCTCTACCTTCCCCACCCATTCCTTTGTTTACAATCTCATTTTATCTTCAAAAAAATACTCAGTGGTGTGGCATTATTTCCATTTTATAGATGAGGACATTGAAGACTCAGAGATTAAGTGGTCTAAGATTTCTCAATTGGAAAAGCCTACTTGGAGAAACAAAAACATGACAAGCTAAAGGTTTAAATACACTACTTTTAGGATCCTGTACCTGTGAAAAGGAAGAGCCTTTTGAAACAGCAGATAATCTATCAAATAAACTCAAATCATGCTTCTAACACAGACAGTGGAAAACCTTTAAGCAATAATCTAAAAGTGCTTTAAATTTTGTATACCAGTGAGAGTAGATGACTTATAATTCAGATTTATTAGTGAGATAGACAATAAAATTTCTACCACAATGTGCCATTGACAGGAGTACTCCAGGTTTTGTAGGCCCTCATGCTCAACGTTTTCAAGGAGAAAGTAAGGGAAATAGGCAGAGGAGGGAAAAAGAAAGAGACAAAAAGAGAAGGAAAGGGAAGCCAATGTGGTTCAGTGGCGGAGCATTGGCTTCCCACGTATGAGGTCCCAGGTTCAATCCCTGGTCCCGAGACCTTAGAAAAAAAAAAAAGAGAGAGAGAAGGAAGTGGTGGTAGCAAATGTAGTTGAAGCAGAGGGAATGAGGAAGAGACTGGGAGTAAATGAAGTTTGGAGAGGGAGTCAACTCAAGATCATTTGGAGCCTTGTAGACATGGTAACAATATTAGGTTTTACTCCAAGTGAGACAGGGAATCACTAGAAGGTTATCAGTAAAGGAGAGGTATGAGCTGATTTTAGTTTTCAAAGGGTCACAATGGCTACTATGCAGAGATCTGTAAAGGAAGAAGAGTATAGGAATGCGGATATTCTCGCTGTCCTGATTTTGTGATAATCAGGGTAAGCTAAACATTCACTATATTAGAAACCATGCATATGTCCCCAGACCTAGTTTTTCTCCCTTGGTCTGGTTTTTAGAATGTTGGTGATAAACTAAGCCTGATTTACTATACGACATCCTGTATGGGAAATGACTGTAATTCTAGGTATCTTTGGTCAACCTTAAGAGATATAGCAGGGGGATGGACGTGGCTCGAATGGTTAGGCGCCCATCTCCTATATGGAGGGACCTGGATTTGATCCCCGGGACCTCCGGTAAAAATTAAAAAAAAAAATCTAGAAGGTGTGTGGGCCACCAGTCCCCGCACATGCGTGGGTGCACCATCAGGCCCTGCGAGCCACGCAGCAAGATGATGACGTAACAGGAGAGTGACACAAGGGAGATCCAAGACAAGATGTGCTGAAAAACCAGGAACTAAGGTGGCGCAGGCGGTAGGACACCTCTCTCCCACATCGGAGGTTCTGAGGATCAAATCCCAGTGAAGACAGGATGAGAAGGATGAGAAGAGAGGGCAGGAAACCGACACAGAGAGTTGCCCAGCGAATGGATGCAAAAACGGGGTGGGGGGGTGGGAGTAAAAATGGATAAAAGTAAACAAATAAATTTAAAAATCCTTAAAAAAAAAAATAGGGGAGTAAGATATGGACTATAGTTAGTGGTAATACTTTGACGATGCTCTTTCATAATTTGTTGACAAATGTTTCACAACAATGCAAAGTGTTTGTGGTGGGGTGATGTGTGGGAGCCCTGTATGATATTATGCATGTTTGTTTTGTAAGTTCACAATGTTTACTGAACACTTATAGTTTATGTATGTTCATGTATGAATGATATACTTCAATAAATTGTTTAAAAAAAAAAAAAGAGTATAAGAAAGCAGATTGACTATGAGACTATACATGGCATATTAGAGTACAGTGATTACAGTGGAGGTGGTGTGATATGTTCAGATACTGGTAATATTTTGAAGGTGAAAGCGTTGATCAGACCCCTACCTACTTTCCAACCCCACCCCTGCCCCCAGCCCCAGCTCCATTAATACACAACACTTGAGCCAATCAAAAATACTGACTCAACATGCCAGTTTTTCACTCATGTGAACATATTCTTTCCTACCAGCTAAAAACTGCCTATTTCCAAATTACTACTTGTCAAGAATTAGCAAAAATATCTTTTCTTTTTGAAGCATTCCTTCATTCTCCCCATCTGTATTTCAACAGCACTTTGTACTATTTCTATTATGATATTTATTACATCTGAGAGTAATAATTTTTATTTTATTTTATTTTTTTTTAGTAATAATTTTTAAATGCCTGCCTCCACTAGCAGAGTATGAGCTCCTCCAGGGCTGAATCCATCCTTGTAGATACAGAAATTATCATAAAGCATCCAACAGAGATGTAAACATTACAAATGATTAAAAAAACTTAAACACCAGTGGAGTTTACTCAAATACCTTTGAAAAACGTTCTTTTGAATCCAAAAGTACTTATATTTATAAAATCCTAATTAGCCTTCATTTTCTTTATGAAGGGAGGGAAATTTCTTTAAAAGCCACTATCCTACCCATAGCTCTGAAAAGGGATCAAATTTGCACCTTTCATGAATAAACATTTTCAGTTTTCTGTCATTTTAGGAAGCCATCATTTTAACAAGTCAACTCACTTAATCCAAGACATATTAGTATTCCAAATTTTTGTGAAAGCATAAATGATTACTTCCTAGGTACCTGAAACACCTACCTACTCCTTAAACATATTTCAGACCACCAATCTGAAAATTACTTTTTTATAACATAGAAAAGAGATTATAACTTACCAAATCAGTTTCTTTTTTCCTTCTTTTCTTTCTTTCTGTTTTTGGCACCTGGTGGGAGGTAGGGGAGAAATACAGAAAATATGATATAATACAGACTAATATACTTTCTTACTTCTTAGAAAATGCTAAGATTTTGCTCAAAAAGTATTAAACAGCTCCTTATTCTTCAAGAGGAACTTTACAGTGCTAAAAAAGCAAATGTGAGAAAAATTTCAAATTTGGTAAAATATTGTGTTAATATAAGCTACAGAATAGAAAGGTATTCTACAGATTATTCTCTTCTTAAACCTTAGCTCTGTCTAGAAGCATGTCTTATTTTATTTTAATCATTAACTTAAATGATGATTACTTTTTAAAATTTGAAGTTTCCACATTTTGGTCCTAAAAAACTCTCAATCCCTGAAGTAAGTGTAAAAAAGGAATCATTTGGGAAATGGAAGCACTCTTTTACATACAACAAAATAGACTTTATATGACATAGATTTTATATATGATACAGAACAATCTAAATCTAACTTTTCAAAATTGAAAACAGTCAAAGGCAGTATAAGTCTACTAAGCATCTTCTTCCAAAGACCTGAACTTAGATGTAGCAGAGAAGAACTATCAGGGATTTATTTATCTTATTACTTAAAAAGTTATTTAATATATTGTGTAACATATTGTTTGATTAAAAAAAAATTTATATGTATCCAGTACATTTAATTGAGAAATGTATTTATTCACCTGTGCTTACTTTTTAGTTTTTAATTGTTTATATTTTCAATTATTTAACAATGTTAAAAAGAAAAAAGAAAAAAGTTATTTAAGATGGTCTGCAAATCTAAATACCGATACACTAGAATAACTAAAAATAAAATGGAACATAATCTAAAAGGACTGATGGTATTTCTGATATTAATAATTATTTTCCTATCAGTGAAAGGAAACACACTGATAATTTTGTCTAAGCATGCTCTCTCTTCTGTAATATGACTTTTATACTAATTATTTCATAGGGCTGAAATAAGAATTAAATAAAATTAAAACACCTAGTACAATTTCTGAGGCAAAATAGGCACTCAATAAAATAATAAGCACTCAATGTTATACAGATCTGCAAAAATTAGATTTTAGATTTCCCAAAATCTAATTCAAGGGGAAGTATAATTTGTTGGTTCCTATAAATAAAGGCCACTAGATGATACAATGAATCACAATTTTAACCACTGATTTTCAAAAGGAAATTCATGTACTGATCTCTAAAAAAGCTGATGGCAGAATATTATATTTTAATTCAGTGAAGAATGTATTCATTGCAGAGGGTTTAGATATAATATGGTCTGATGAACTTACATGATAGAATGGAGTTTGGAGGAGCTATAGTAGTGCTAATTTGACATGTTCACTGCAATGTTTTTCTCAAATACCAGATGTCCCAAAAAGATATTTTTTTTATTAAAAAAAAAATCCACACTTAAATCCATCTACAAATCAGAATATGTCACATTTACCTTTGTGGCTATGCAATCTGAAGTCTTGAATTCATTCATATATTCATCTAAAAACACTTTAAAAGTGTTGACCCAAACTCTGACTGGAGACTCACTCCAATCACGCTGCTCAAGCCTCATAGTCTTTTCCAGAATCTGTTCAAATAGTGCATAGAGGTCTTTATACCGTATGCTTTTCCCATCATCCATCTAATAACCAATAAGAGAGGAAATGTTAGGTTTGATAAAGAAATTCTTTAAATATAAAAGACTGATTCAACTTGTATTGGGTAGTATTTAGAATAAAGGTTAGGATTCTGATATACTTTCTAATGCGTATGCCCATGAGGACATGTGGTATTTATAAACTGCCATTCTACCTGCGGAATGTATGGAAAACAAAACCTGCTAAGTTCTATTAAAAGACCTATAGTGTAAACAATCTGATCATTTTAGCAAGTCTTGGGAATTTCTCCATAAGTCTGGTTGCTACATATATAGCTATAAAGATTACTCACATACTTCTTAATTACCTATCCCAAGAAATGAATCTTGTTTAGATAGCTCTGTTCCAAAACCAAAAGAGTGATAAGTTGGATCCTTGCCTAATGATAAATTAGGTAACATTCTTTATTTTTAATATAGTTTTCCAAAGAGAGAGATACCCAGAGAAATACTGTATTACAATTTGCAAAGAAATCTAGATAGAATTCTTTTTATTTTATCTAAATGAGATCTGAAATGTTATTAAGTCTTTAAGTGACCAAAGGGTGTTATATGTATTTAGAATTTATTACCCTTTCAGCTCTTCAGATTTAGAGCTTAAGCTGTTTTTTGTTTTGTTTTGTTTTTATATTTTTAGGAGGTACCGGGGATTAAACCCAGGACCTGGTACGTGGGAAGCAGGTGCTCAACGACTGAGCTATATCCGCTCCCCTGATCAAATATTAAAAAACCACTATAAAGCTCTGCTTCATAATGTTGGCTTTTCCTGTGTGATTCAAAGTGTACTGGGGAATCCTACAACCTTGAATCCCTAATGCAGGAAATATAAGTATGAAGCAGAGAAAGAGAAGAGAGTGATAAATAGCCGGGCTGAATTACAAAAGTTTGGCCAATCTTGTCCCTCTCCAATCCTGTTCACTTACTATAAAGGGATTATCCTTTATAATATCGTCTTTTCTTCCTGCTATCTCAGGCTGTATTGTTTCTATTTTTAAACAGCAAAAAAATCTAAGAAAGAAAATAGTACAGAAAACCAAAGAAGGCTTTCTTGATTTCTCTTTTCCCAATGAATTAAAGAATAGATTAAACAAAGAAACACCAATTAAATATGAATTATTATTTTACAGAATATGACAATTCAGACATGAATAATGATTCTATGAATGAAAGCATTATTATTCAATTTAGTTAACAAAAATAAACAATCTAAAATATGACCAATATCATCTGAAAGTACAAGGTAAATCTGAAAGTGATATAAATGGATATATAGAAATCAATGAATATAAACTACCCCAATTCCACTTAAAGAAAAAATATAGTACATTCCACATGTAAGATAATTAGAAGTTATAGTTTTGAACAGAGGTAAAAGGATTATGAGAAGTCAAAATAGTAGGGAGCTAGTGGATGAAATAGAAATATACCTAGAATATATGTACTTGGTATCTTAAGATGAAAAAATACGCGTAAGGAGAAAAAATAAAACACTACTCAAGAAAATTCAAGGAAGCTATTTTAATCCAAGGTCAGTCAGTATACCTTTCCCTACTTATCCCTAGAATAAAAAGAAGAAATTCTAGTTGAACATGGCCTCTATATTATTTTCTACAGTAATGCCAAATTTTTCTTATGTTGAACGATGGAATATCTCCTAATAGAGTCAAACTTACTGCCAATGCAGATGAATAAAAGCTGAAGATATTCTGCCGAAATTCTTTCAGGGCTTTTTTAAATACAACATCCACAAGTGTATCTTTCTTGCTGTCTTCATTATCTAGGTCATTCATCTGGGACCACAGAAAAACTTTTGGTAAACAATTAATTATTTGAAAAGAGGGGAATACAACAGTGAACACATACCATCTCTTTAATGACTGTCCTGAAAATGCAAGCCCCACTGTCTATCATGTGTCAGGCAAAAGTATGACCAGATAGCCAAAATTTATTAAAGGTCCCTTCTCACACTCCCACTGTATGATTCTATAGTTTAACTACAATACAAGAAAAACAACTCAAGTGTACAATGGCAAGCCTCACATTCACATATGGGACATTATGTTACAGTTATAGTAAAATGGAAGTCAATAAGTAAAGCCTGAAATCTTAAATCCTATGTACTCAGTCCAACTAACGCAAACTTCATTTTATTTACACTTTTCTGGTAAATAACATATCATTTAATTTACTGAAGCATATATAACCTTGATCTGTAAAGGGCACATCCTGAAATATGCATGCATTCCACAGCCAAAGATCCTAAGAGGTCTAACTCAGCAAGCAAAGTATACCTTTTTCAGAAGAAACTCATCCATGCTTTTCAAATCACTGGCACTTGCTATAATCTGGACAGAGTCATTTTGCCAATGCATAGACTCCAAAGCCACATTGCTGATCTTCACATTTCGCTTGCGCTTTGCCTTTGGAGAAGGCTCTTTGTTCTCTTTGAACTCCTTCCGGCAACTACCAGGCAGTTCCGGGCTCAAAGGAGGTGTTGGGTGATAATGAACGAATTCTACAATTCAAAATAGAATACCCAAAAAGACATATTTAGTAAAAATACTGATAATCTTCACATCTTTAAGTTTAAGTTCCTTTAGTAAGCCCCTGAAGGAAACATAGGCAAATATCTGAAAAGCAAAGTAAGGTTATTTGAGATCAAGCTGGTATACGATCAATCCAGACTGTACATTTGTATAAAAAACGACTTTAAGAATTATCATTTTTCAAGGGAAAATGCTCTCATATTTCCCAAGGAGCTGAGGTCTGACATTGAAACCCTGGATAGAAGTACCTTGCAGAACTTTATCCTGGATCCCAAAGACCTCAGTCCAAATAAAAAAAATAGAGAAGCCCTCAACCACACAGGCATGGTTAAATGCCAACTGTTAACCCAGTCATAACTTCACTATACCTGTGTAAAAGAATATCCACCTATGTATAAGTCCAAAAAAACCCAGAGGAATGTCTTTATTATATTTTTACTGGGGTCTAAAACCATTAATATTTCAGTGAAAATATCTGGTGGTAGCCTCGCCACCTATTAAGTTGGCTCACTTTGGTTTGAGTCTCTTGAATAGTTAAGAGTTTTTTATTCAACATTCCCCCAAATAATTGTCTTGATTTTTTCACAAAATTCATGGAATGAACTAGCATTATACATAACACTGAGAAGCACAGTAACTTTTCTATTGCAATTTTTTTTCCACCCGAAAAATGGATTCTCTGGTGACTGGATTTGCCAAAGCCCTATCTGGGACTTGATGAGGATGTTGACCCCTCGTTTCACATTTCTGCTGTCCCATGGTATATCCTAATTTCATCTAAAAGCTAATCCTGATAATGAAGGAGAAACGTAACCTCTCTGAATGCTAAATGCCACCTGAAGCAGGAACTGAAACAAACCTAAATCTCAGTCATATTATGGAAGCAGAATAAAGAATATAAAAATACAGGAAATAGAAGGTGGGTTGAGAATGGGAGATGATGCTTAATGTATGTAGCATTATTAATATGGTTAATTGTAAAAGTGTGGAAACTAATAGAGTTGAGAATAACACATTATAATGAGTATATAACTAACACTGCTGATTAATAAATGTGATTGTGGCTGAAAGGGGTGGTATTTGGAAGTAAATGTCAACTGAAAGGAATAATCTAGGGACTGTATAACAGTGATTTTGGTGGTGGATGAAGACTATGGTTAATAGTATAAATGTAAGAATGCTCTTTTACAAAGTGCTAAAAACATGGTGATACATGGGAAAATTACAACTAATGTAACTTATGAATGAAAGTTAACAGTAATATTGTAATATTTTGCAGCAATGGCAAAAAGATATTTTTCAATCCTAAGGGACAACAATGGGGGTTATAAGGTGGTGTGGGATTTTTCCTTTTGGAGCAATGAAAACATTCTAAAATTGACTGAGGTTCTGACAGCACAACTCTGTAATGAAAATGAAAGCCACTGCATATATACTTTGAGTGGATTGTATAAAGTATGGGACTGTATAACACAGGGAGTCCAGTGGTGAATGATGGACTTTGGTTAACAGGACAAATACAAGAACATTTTCTCCTGAATGATAACAAATATATAATACTAACATAGGGTGTTAATAATTGGGTGGGTTGGGGGAAAAATACACCAAATGTAAGATAGGTGCTATAGTTAGCAGTAATATTTTGACGATGCTCTTTCATACTATGTAGCAAATGTTTCGTAACAATGCAAGGTGGTGGTGATAGTGGGGAAATGTATGGGAGCCTTGTATGATGATATGCATGTTTGTTTCGTAAATTCACAAATTTTACTATACATTTATTGTTTATGTATGCTCATGTATGCATAATATACTTCAATAAAATTTTTAAAAAATAAAAAATACAGGGTATTTTATATTCAAATTAATATCAACTGATTTTAATTCTATTCTATAACCTATTTATTTAAGTATTTAATCATTTCATTTAGCAAAGTCATCTTTTTTTTTTAAAAGAATTTATTTATTTATTTACTTACTTTTATCCATTTTTACACCCCCCCACCCCGTTTCCGCTGCTTCTATGTCCATTTACTGGGTGACTCTGTGTCCGTTTCCTACCCTCTCCCCCCACCCCCCTCCTCCTGTCTTCACTGGGATTCGGTCCCCGGAACCTCCGATGTGGGAGAGAGGTGTCCTACTGCCTGCGCCATCCCAGTTCCTGGTTTTTCGGCACGTCTCATTATGGCTCTCCCCTGTGTCACTCTCCTGCTATGCCACCTGGAGGCCCACGCGCCTTCTATATTTTTCTTTTTTTCCATTTTTACAGGGAGGTTCCAGGGATGGAACCCAGGTCCCTCCATTTGGGAGGCGGACGCCCAACCAACCGAGCCACATCCGTCCCCCTCAACATCTTTTTTAAAATAAAAGGTTACTAAATAAACTGGCTATAATCCTATTTCAACATTAAAAACAAGGGCTACCTTAATAAAATTTTACCACAATAGAATTAAAAAGCTATAATCCTGATTTATATACAAATATCCTTATGAAACAAACACAATAAAGTCTGCTTATAATTTATGCTTCAACTAAAGAGTCTTAAGCTTCTTTCTTGAATATCTGATTAGGAATTAGAAGCAGAAAATTTAACAGTGGAAAACGAAAATTTAGAATGATTACTGTCAACCAGGTAAGATTTAAGAAATTGATCCATTTGATATAATGGTGAGGAATTCCAAATTTTCCAAACTGAACTTGTAGTATCTACTTAAATCATTAATGGTTTTATCCGCATCTGTTTATCAATTGATAGGAGCAAAGTTACAAGACACAAAAGCAGGGTCATAACTACATTTCTACCATTCTTTTATCTGATACACAGAGAGGTCTATTCCTGAAGCCTCATGATCTTTCCTCCTAGTCTCTTTATCTTTTCCTAGATATGAGGTTTTGTTTACTTATTCTGATTGGGTGTGCTTTGTCCTTCCTTAAAAGATAATAGCTTGCTTCCTAGGACCTCATTCCATTTTATTCAAGGCTGTTTTTTCTTACACTCATTACCATATGCCCATCTCTGAGGTTCCTGCTGGTGATAGCTGATATCTTGACAAAGGAGACAAAAACTCTCATGGCAAAGGACTTGGGGGGGG
>JAQZBX010082617.1:0-13500 GCA_029593785.1 Cabassous unicinctus | reverse complement strand
AAATGGGCAAAATGCCTGAAAAGACATTTTTCTACAGGAGAAATACAAATGGCAAAACAAAACAAACAAACAAAAAACACATGAAAAAACCCGCAGCATCCCTGGCCATTAGGGAAATGCAAATCAAAGTTACAATGAGATATCATTTCACAACCACTAGAATGGCCACCATTAACAAAACAGAAAACTACAAGTGTTGTAGAGCATGTGGAGAGATAGGAACGCTTATTTACTGCTGGTGGGGATGTAGAATGGTCCAGCCACTGTGGAAGTCTATTTGGCGGTTCCTAAGGAAGTCAGATATAGATGTACCATGTGACCCGGCAATACCGCCAATAGGTAATAACCAGAAAACTGAGAGCAGTTGCACTAACAAACATCTCCACACCGAGGTTGACAGCGACATTATTCACAATTGGCAAAAGATGGAAAAACCCAGGTGTCCCTCAACTGACGAATGTATAAACAAACTGTGGTATATACACTCGATGGAATATTATTCAGTTCCAAGAAGAAATGAAGTTGTGAAGCGTATGACAACGTGGATGAACCTGGAGGACATTATGTTGAATGAAGCAAGCCAGGCACAGAAGGACAAATAGTGTATCTCTCTCTCTCTCTCTCTCTCTCTCTCTGTCTCTCACATACACACACACACACACACACACACACACCATGCAAACCTCTTTTACTTCTTATAACAGACTGTATGAGCGAATTCTCATTGATTCATTGAGGTTACTGTTATCTCAGGATCGGGAATTTTAAACACTTCCAGGGAAGCGCAGCCTCTTCCCGAGGCACCCGGCAACCGTCCTCAGCGGTGCAGCCCTTCCCCAGGGTTTTCCATTCTCTAAGCACATTCTTTTCTCTGATGACATATTCTAGCTATTAACTCCATGAGTTTGCTCATTATATTTATTTCAGAATAACAAAACCACATAATATTTGTCTTTTTGTGCCTAGCTTGCTTCATCAACATACTGTCCTCTAGGTTCATCCATGTTGTCATATGCTTCACCACTTCATTTCTTTGTACAGCAGAATAATATCCTATCATGTGTATATACCACAGTTTGATTATCCATTCATCACTTGATGGACACCTGGGTTGTTTCCATCTTTTGACAATTGTGAATAATGTTGCTATGAACATCGCTATGCAGATGTCTGTTTGTGTCACTGCTCTCAGTTCTTTTTGATATATACCTAGCAGCGGAATTGCCGGTTCACATGGCAGATCTATATCTAACTTCCTTAAGAACCGCCAAACAGGTTTCTAAAGTGGCTGCACCATTCTACATTCCCAGCAACAGTGAATAAACATTCCTATCTCTCCACATCCTCTCCAACACTTGTAGTTTTCTATTTTGTTAATGGTGGCCATTCTAGTAGGTGTGAAATGATATCTTATTGCAGCTTTGATTTGCAGTTCATAATAGCCAGTGATGTTGAATATTTATTTCATATGTTTTTTCACCTTTGGTATTTTTTCTTTAGAAAAATATCTATTCAGGTCTTTTGCCCATTTTTAAAAGTAGGTCACTTGTTCTTTTCTTGTTGAGTTGTAGGATTTCTTTATATATCATGGATATAAGACCATTGCCAGATGTGTGATTTCCAAATATTTTCTCCCATTGCATAGGCTCCCTATTTATCCTCTTCATGAAGTTATTTGAGATGCAGAAGTGTTTAATTTTGAGGAGGTCCGATTTATCTATTTTTTCTTTTGTTGCTCATGCTTTGGGTGTAAGGTTTAAGAGACTCCCACCTATAAGGTCTTATAGATGTTTCCCTACATTATCTTCTAAGAGTTTTTTATTTATTTATTAAAGTATATCATTCATACATGAATATACATAAACAATAAGTGTATAGTAAAAGTTGAAAACTTACAAAACAAGCATACATAACATCATATAGGGATCCCATACATCACCCAACCACCAACACCTTGCATTGTTGTGAAACATTTGTTACAAATTATGAAGGAATATTGTCAAAATATTACTACCAACTATAGTCCATATCTTACATTTGGTGTATTTTTTCCCCAACTCACCCTGTTATTTTTTTAAATATATTTTTATTACAGAAGTTGTGAACTTACCAAACAGTCATGCACATGTGTAGAATTCCCATAAAACACCCTTTATGGTCCAGGCTTTTATGTTTAGGTCTTTGATCCATTTGAGTTGATTCTTATATAGGGAGTGAGATAGGGGTCCTCTTTCATTCTTTTGGTTATGGATATCCAGTTCTCCCATCACCATTTCTTGAAGAGACTGTTCTGTCCCACAAAAGTGGCTTTGGTAGGTTTATCCAAAATCAGTTGACCATAGAGGTTAGGGTCTATTTCTGAACTCTCAGCTTGATTCCATTGATCAGTGTGTCTTTCTTTATGCTAATGCCATGCTATTTTGACCACTGTAGCTTTATAACACACTTCAAGGTGAGGAAGCATGAGTCCTCCTACTTCGTTCTTTTTTAGGATGTTTTTGGTTATTTGGGACCCTATTCCCCTCCCCATGAATTTGGTGATTGACTTTTCTATTTCTGTGAAGTATGCTGTTGGAATTTTGACTGGTATTGCACTGAATTTATGAATCAGTTTGGGTAGAATTGATATCTTCATGATGTTTAGTCTTCCAATCCATGAACATGGAATGTCCTTCCATTTATTTAGGTCTTCTTTTATTTTTTAGCAATATTTTATAGTTTTCTGAATGCAGATCTTTTACATTCCTGGATAAATTAATTCCTACATATTTGAGTCTTTTTGTTGCTACCGTAAATGACATTTTTTTCTTGATTCCCTCCTCAGCTTGCTCATTACTAATGTATGGAAGTGCTACTGATTTTTGCATGTTGATCTTGCATCCTGCCATTTTGCTGAACTCATTTATTAGCTCAAGTAGCTTTGTTGAAGAAATTTTGGGATTTTCTAAATATGGGATCATGTCATTTGGGAATAGTGAGAGTTTTATTTCCTATTTTCCTATTTGGATGCCTTTTGTTTCTTTTTCTTGTCTAATTGCTCTAGCTAGAACTTCTAGCACAATGTTGAATAATAGTGGTAACAGAGGGCATCCTTGTCTTGTTCCCAATCTTAGAGGGAAAGCTTTCAACCTTTCCCCATTGAGTATGATGTTGGCTGTGGGATTTTCTTATATACCCTTTATTATGTTGAGGAATTTTCCTTCTACATCTACCTTTTAAAGTGTTTTTATCAAGAAATGTTGCTGGATCTTGTCAAATGCCTTTTCTGCATGAATTGAGATGATAATGTGGTTTTTTCCCTTCAGTTTGTTAGTGTGGCATATTACAATAATGAATTTTCTTATGTTGAACCACACTTGCATATCAGAATAAAATCCACTTGATCAGGATGTATAATTGTTTTTATATGCTTTTGGATTTGATTTGCAAGTATTTTGTTGAGAATTTTTGCATCTATGTTCGTTAGAGAGATTTGTCTGTAATTTTCTTTTCTTGTGATAGTATCTTTATCTGGCTTTGGTATTTGGGTGATGTTGGCTTCATAAAATGTGTTTGGTACTTTTCCTTCCTTTTCAATTTTTTGGAACAGTTTAAGCACAATTGGTATTAATTCTTCTAGAAATGCTTGATAGAATTCACCTGTGAAGCCATCTGGTCTTGGACTTTTTTTGTTGGAAGATTTTTGATGACTGATTCAATCTATTTGGTTGTGATTGGTTTGTTGAGTTCCTGTATTTCTTGTAGGGTCAATGTAAGTTGTTTGTGCATTTCTAGGAATTTTTCCATTTCATCTACGTTGACTAATTTGTTGGCATGTAGTTTCTCATAATATTCTTTTATGATCCTTTTTATTTTTGCATGGTCAGTTGTAATGTCTCCCCTTTCATTCCAGATATTATTTATTTGCAACTTCTCTCTTATTTTCTTTGTTTGTTTTGCTAAGTGTCTGTTGATTTTATTGATTTTTCTCAAAGAACCAGGTTTGGTTTTGTTGACTTTCTCTATTTTTTTCTCAATTTCATTTATTTCTGCTCTAATCTTTGTTATTTCTATCTTTCTGCTTGCTTTGGGATTGGTTTGTTGTTCTTTTTCTAGTTTCTCCAGTTGTTCGCTGAGATCTTTGATTTTACCTCTTTCTTCTTTTTTAATATAGGTATTTAGGGCTATAAATTTCCTTCTCAGCACTGCCTTTGCTGTATGCTATAAGTTTTGATAATTTGTGTTCTCATTTTCATTCATTTCAAGATATCTACTAATTTCTCTTGTAATTTCTTCTTTGACCCATTGATTGTTTAAGAGTGTGTTGTTTAGCCTCCATGTATTTGCAAAATTTCCCCTTTCCTGCCTATTATTGATTTCCAGCTTCATTCCATTATCATCAGACAAAGTGCTTTGTATAATTTTGGTCCAACATGTGGTATATCCTGGAGAAAGATCTATGAGCCCTTGAGAAGAATGTATACCTTGTTGATTTGGGGTGCAATGTTCCATATATGTCTGTCAGGTTCCCACTCTATTATCATATTGTTCAAGTTCTCTGTTTTCTTGTTGATCCTCACTTCAGTTGTTCTATTTATTGATGTGAGAGGTGTGTAATCTCCAACTAATATTGTAGAGATATCTGTTTCTCCTTTCAAGCCAGAGTTTGCCTCATGTATTTTTTTTTAAAGATTTATTTTATTTATCCCCCCCTTTGCTGCTTGTGCTGCTGTGTCCATTCGCTGCGTGTCTTCTCTGTGTCTGCTTATCTCCCCCTTGCTGTGAGGTCTTGCCGCATCAGCCCACGCGCCGCACGAGCGGGCCTGCCCTCACAAGGAGGCGCCGGGAAGCGAACCTGGGGCCTCCCATATGGTAAACGGGGGCTCTGTCCACTGAGCCACACCCGCTTCCCTGCCTCATGTATTTTGAGGCACCCTGATTAGGTGTATAGATATTTATGATTGTTACTCCTTTCTGGTGGATTGTCCTTTTTATTTATAATGGCCTTCTGTATCTCTAATCAGTTTTTTAGCATTTAAAGCCTGTTTTGTGTGACAGCAGTATAGTTACCCCTGTTTTCTTTTGGTACTATTTGCATGAAATCTTTTTCAACCTTTCACTTTCAGTCTATTTGCATCCTTGGGTCTAAGCTGAGTCTCCTGCAGACAGCATATAGATGGCTCATGTTTTCTTATCCATTCTGTCAGCCTGTGTAATTTGATTGGGGAGTTTAATCTATTAACATTCAATGTTATTACTGTAAAGGCATTACTTACTTCAACCATTTTATTATTTGACTTTCATATGTCACATCTTATTTTTGTCCATCTTTTTACCTTTTAGATTACCATTTCTGATGGTCTTCACTTCTACACTTTCTTCCAAGCCTCTCTCTCTTCTCTTTTCTTTTCTGGCTACAGAACTCCTTTAACATTTAGCTGGATTCTTGTTTATGAACTCTCTTAGTTTTATATCTGTGAATATTTTAAACTCACCGTCATATCTGAAAGACAGTTTTGCCAGATAAAGAGTTCTCGCCTGGTAGTGTTTCTCTTTCAATACCTTAATTATACCATACCATTGTCTTCTTGCCTTCATGGGTTCTGATGAGAAATCTGCACTAAGTCTTACTTTAAATCCCTTGTTTGTGGTGTTTCTCTTTACCCTTGCTGCTTTCAGAATTTTCTCTTTATCTTTGGCATTTGCATTCTGAATATTATGTGTCTTGGTTTAAGTATATTTGTATTTATTCTATTTGGAGTATGCTCTGCTTCCTGGACATGTATATTCATGTATTTAATGAGAGTTGGGAAATTTTCAGCCATTATTTCCTCAAGTACTCTTTCAGCTCCTTTTCCCTCTCATCTCCTTCTGGAACTCCCATAACGTGTATGTTGGTGCACTTCACATTATCTTTCAATTTCCTGAGCCCCTGCTAAATTTTCTCCATTCTTTTTTCTCTCTGTTCTTCTCTCTTTTCAATTTCCATTGTTCTTTCCTCTACATCATTGATTCTTTCTTCCATGATTTCAAATCTGCTGCTGTGTACATCTGTTTTATTTTTAATCTCACTTATTGTGTCTTTCATTCCCATAAGCCCTCTTACATTTCTATCCAAGATTTCAAGTTTTTCTTTGTGCTCACCCAGTGTCTTCTTAATGATTTTTTTTTTTTTTTAGCCATGTTGTCCTTCAGCTCCATGATTTAATTTGGACATTTGTATGAAACTCATTGATTAGCTGTTTCAAGTCCTGTGTCTCCTCTGGAGTTTGATTTGTACCTTTGCCTGAGCCATACCTTCTTTTTTCTTAGTATGGATTGTAATTTTTTGCTGATGTCTTGACATCTGATTCTGATGCTAAGTTTATGCTTAGCTTTAGTTTCTATCTCTTACCTAGGGGTATCCTGTTAAGTAACTCTGTGTTACCACATTTCTTTGATTCTTGGTTCAACTCGTTCTAAATATTTAGGATTGCCCCTGTTCAACTGCTCAAACTGTGGCTTAAGACCCAGTAATGGGGTGCAGGCCCTTTTTCATGGGCTTGGGAGAAGGGAGCAGTCACGGCATCTGCTTGCCTCCTGTTTATTTGTTACTTTTCCCTTTTTGTGTACTTTTCTTATTTGGCCAGCATATAGAGCACTTGATAGCTCTCTCAGCTCAGACCCCAGGTGCTAGGGGGGATTCATTCAGTGTAACGGGGGCGGGGGGTGCAGAAGCAGTGTCCTCAGGATGGCCAAGCCTAGCAAACAAACTTCCTCAGAGGCTGTTCTCCTCCCTTGGCCACCCGCACTCTCCCTCCCTCTGCCTCTTTAGCAACCAGCCTGGGGCAGTAGGAAAGGAGTTTGAGAAGGCAAATTATCTTTTTTTAAAAGATTTATTTATTTATTTATTTATCCCCCCCTTGCTGCTTGGGTTTTTACTGTGTCCATTCGCTGTGTGTTTTTTCTGTGTCTGCTTATCTCCCCCTTGCTGTGAGGTCCTGCTGCATCAGCCCACCGCGCCTCGCAGCCAGCCTGCTCTCACAAGGAGGCCCCTGGAAGCAAACCTGGGGCCTCCTATATGGTAAACGGGAGCTCTATCCATTGAGCCACACCCGCTTCCCAAGGCAAATTATCTTTAGCTCCCTGCCTGCTCTCTGTGTAAACAATGTCACAGCCCCACCTGGCCTGGAAGTGTGCGATCCCTCAAATGTAGCAGATCAAATTTGCTGACCAAAATCTGAATTTGCTGTAGGCTGTATCCCTCCCTCTCCCCTTTCTTAGGGAAGAGAACCCCTGAAACCCTCTCAGTCTGCAGCCACTGCAGTCCACAGATTGCTGTTTGCTCCTTACGTGGGGGGAACGGTGCAACCTGCTGTTTCTGCAGCTCTATTCAGGGGATTTTTCAACCAGCTCAGATCCTTTCCTCCACCCCTCTGTCTTGTGGGTGGTGTCTCACCTTCCCCTGGTGTCCTGAGCCCCACAGCAGCCTTCCAGACAGTCTCCGCCTGTCTTCTAGCTATTTTTTCTAGGTGAGAAGTAATCCTTCTGCCTCTCTAATCCTCCACCTTCCTGGAAGTCTTAGTATCCTCAAGCTCTCCCTTGTGGACCCGCCTACAAGGACACCCAGGCAGTTCCTGATTATCCTAACATCCTATACTATGTTTATCTGTTTTTGAACTGCTTCCTTAGTGGTAACTCCAAATATTCCAAAATTCCTGAGTGGCTTCCTGCTGAGCTTGATGATGTCAGATGGTTTATGAAAAAGCTGTTGTTGAGGGAATGAAGAAGGGATTCAGAAAGGAAAGAAAGACAGAAATCCAGGTTTGCTTGCTCTTTGTTCTGAGTCTCCCTAGCTTCTTTATTTTGTTTCATTGGTCAATTATTGCATCATCGTTGTGTCAATACCACACCAACTTAATTTCTGTAGCTTTACATGACATTTTTTCATTATAGGGTCTTTAAATTTTTACTTAACAATAATACATGCATCCAAAGTACATAAATGTTGTACATTCGAATTCATAGATATGGACATATATATAAGCCTATGTAAATACCTCCAAGGTCAGAATACCAGATTCTCCAAGGGAAAGTTGAATTTCAGCAAGTTTCTGAGTTAGAAATATTTAGGGAAAAACCAAAGGTTTGTATAGGTCACCAGAAAATAGAATGAGGTTAGAGAATGGAAAGATGAGGGTTAATCTGTGCAGAACTGGTAAAATGGTTGTTTGTAAATCATTGGAAAAGAATATAAATGGTGAAAGCACATTATAATGTTTGTAACTAGCAGTGCTAATATATAGGTATGACAGTGGTTGAAAGAGAAAGTCTAAGGTCATGTATATTACTAAAAGGAAAGCTAAAAAATGTAACATGGGACTGTATAGCATAGCGAAACTTTGTGGAAAATATGAGTTTGGGTAATAGTGCATATATAAGACTGTTTTTCTTTGAAACTGAACAAATGTACATCAATGTTACAAGATATTTAAAACAGGCAAAAATATAACCAAAGCAAAATATGGACAGTAGTGTATAGTAATATATTAATATTCTTCCTTTAAGGGTAAAAATAAAAAGAGGAAATACACTAAGTGAAAGAAACTAGACAAAAAGTAATACATATTGTTTGATTCCATTTGTACAAAATATAAATACAAATAAATTAGAAAGATAGAAACAGAATAGCAGCTATGTATGGCAGGAGAAAAAGAGAGTGATCGAGAAGTAATTAATAAGGGGGAGAGCTTCTTTGTCTTTATTTATTTATTTATTATTATTATTGGAATAATGAAAATGCTCTAATAATGATTGAAGCGGTGAATTCACAACTATATGATTATACCAAATACCATTGATTGTACGCTTTGGATGGATTGTATGCTTTCTTAATATGTATCAATAAAATTGATTTTTTAAAAAGAAAGCATTTCACAAAGAGGAAGAAGGAAAAGAAAGGAAATAAAAAGCATAGATCAGCTCATTTGAATAGGGACTTGAACCCTGAAGCCTCAGATTAAAAGCCTGATGCTGGGGCAGGGGGAGGGGTGCCAGGTGTGCCCGGTGAAGACAGGAGGAGAAGGATGAGAAGAGAGGGCAGGAAACAGACACAGAGAATTACCCAACCAATGGATAAAAAAACGGCAAAAATGGGAGGGGGGGCTAAAAATGGATGAAAGTAAGATAAAATTTTAAAAAGGCTGATGCTCTACCAACTGAGCTCCCCAGATCACTTTCTTACTCTGTGGTTTCAGAGTTTACTCTAGGGTAATATCCTTGGCCAATTCATTTTGTATTTCATCTCATAGTGCACAAATCTCTCCCTAATTCTCATTATGGGGTAGATTCCATTTTAAAGAGGTGATATGATCACTAGGAGCATTTTCTTTTCTTCTCTGTTTGTCTTGTCTCTATAAGTTTTCAGAAACAGAGCTGTCAGTATCCCTTGGACAAAGCACTGCCGGGTTTCAGACCACACTGTAATACCGAATGGCTTTCATTTTTTGCCAAATATTGTGAATTCATACCTTCTTTCTTATTTCCCCGCTTGCACCTAAATTTCTCGACACAACACTCGAGCTTCACTTTATATCCCTCCGCATTGCCTCGGAGCCTCTCTCGCAGCCTTTCTAGCAGAGAGGAGAGTTGGAGGAGAATTTGAAGACTCGAGAACGTTCCAAATGGACCTCTTGCTGTTGGTGGTGGGAACTGCCAGTCAGCATTCCTGAGGCAGGCGGACCCCGCAGCCAGGCGACTGGGGTGGGAAAACCACGCGGATCCGTGTCTTTGGTCTCGCACTCAGGGCTGCTTTTCCCAGGGTAGCCACCATCTAAAGGCTGCGGAAGCGGTGATGCTAACCACCAAGCCTTGTTCTGCCCACACTACGTTACACAAATGCCCACCGACAAAGGAGATGTTAGTTGTGGAGTTTTCCTAACAGCTCTGTGTCTGAGGTAGGATGTCTGAGTGGAAGAGGGAGTGCTCAGCAACGGAAGGAGCCTGGGTTTACTCTTCCTCGCCTCCGTGTTTGCAGTTCTTCAGGCCGCACCTCCTCAACCCTGTGTGAGTCCACCCTCCTCCCTTTCATCTTCTTCCTCCTCTTCCTCCTCTTCCTCCTCTCCCTCCTCTTCCTCCTTCTCTTCCTCCATCATGTCTTTACTTACTGTTTGCTGTTCACATCCAAGGATAGGGTTGCCTTTAGTATCCCACATTCCCACTCCATGGCTCTTGCTACCACCCACCATGTGCCAGAACAAATAACACTAGACTGAGCAAGACAGCAAAGATGCGCTTTACTCAGGACCTCTGCCCCACCCCCCGCCCCCCAGGCAACAAATCCTGTAGGCAAACAACTATGAACTAGCAGGTGCAGTATTAAAGCAAGAAAGAAACAGAACAGAAGAAGGAAATAAACGTATGAACTAGCAGGTGCAGTATTAAAGCAAGAAAGAAACAGAACAGAAGAAGGAAATAAACAAAGGGAGAGAATGAGAAAGAAAGAAGGAAAGTACATCAAAGAGAGGGCCACAGATAATTTCCTATTTTCTCAGCTGTGTCCATGTTGATGAGCAGGGAGAATGTGGACTGAAGGGCAGAAAATCTGCTCCCCCTCATGCTCCCTTACCCCTCTTTTCCCCTGCAGGTTCCCTTGACAACAAGTCACCCAAAAAGCAGACAGTGTGGGCTGTAGATTCCAGGTCTTTCTGCGTAAGTGGGTGAATGCTGCACAACAGAATCACATCTCATAGGAAATGCCCTCTTTCCAGATTCCAAAGATGAGAAAACTATTAGAGTTGTGCATTATGGGAGTTTTGTAGTGTGGCTGAAATAGCTAAATTTGGAGATAATTAGTCCCAAAGTCTTAAACATTCCCCAAGTTGATCCAGGGTTTGGCAGATCACCTGGTTTAGTAAAAGAAAACATTAATTCTCCTTTCAAAGCTCAGCTTCTGACTGCAGACACTCCTCCACCAATTTCCTGAGTGAAATATCTAGACAGACTGGAGTGGGAGAACAGGAATTCTATGCCCTCAAATCTTCCTTGATTCCCCACAAAATACTGTTGTTCACAATATTCAAGAATTTTAAAGAAATCAGAGAAGACACCAGAGAAAAAAGCATTGAACGTCTTTGGAGGGAAATGGAAGTTATCTGTGTAAACAAAAGTAAACCATCTCAGAAATTTTAGCTATTTAATATCATTCTTTAAAACTTCTGTGCTAATCTTTCCTGTCATGTCAAAGAATTCTCTGGAAGAAAGAAGTTTTGGTGGATTTGCTCAGTCCTCTCTCTACGCTACTTCCCTGCCTGCCCATATCCCTTTCCTCTCCCAGACAGAACAAAATAAAGTCAGTGCATTTAAAATTCACTCAGTTTTGCGGTTTTGGTCTTCCAACTTTGGGAACAAAATCTAGAGTGACAAGTGTGGAGCTGTAACTGGGAAATCTCAGAGCTTTGACTGTGCTTGCGAGTCCCTTGGAACATTCCAGGGGGTGGGTATCCTGCCCAGTGTGCTGTGGAAATCCATCCGCAGGTTCAGCAAGGCCAGTATGTCCCCAAATAGGGTCCAACTAGGGGCTGCTGTATTCAGTCCAACGCTGCTCACAGAGACCATTTCAAGAAAGAAAAGGGCCTAATTATAATATATTAATAACCTTCCATCAATGGTTAAAAAAAATAAAAAGTGTGCTAAGTGAAAGAAACTAAACAAAAAGTTTAGCTCCATCTATGCAAAATGTAAACACAAATAAATTATACAGACAGAAGAGATTAGCAATTATGTATGGCAAGTGAAGGATAGAGAGATTGGGAGGTGACTATGAAGGGGCAGGGAGCAGGGTTTTTTGTTCTTGCTTGTTAGTTTTTGTTGTTTTTTTCTTCTTCTTTTCTCTTTGTGGGGTAATGAAAATGCTCTAATATTGATTGAAGTGAAAATGCACAACTCTGATTATACAAAATGCCACTGATTGTACAGTTGGATTATATGGTTTATGAATACAGTTCAATAGAATTCATAATAACTAAAGAAATAAAGGGACTTAATTAATTTCATGGGAAACAGGAGAAGGCCTTCCCATGGTCTAACCAGAGCCATTTAGTCCAGGCAGTAGCCTCAGCTGGTCTCAAAATGGATAATTACTTTGATGAATTAGATGCCTTAGGACATACCGCGCAGGATATGATCTCAAACAGTTCTTGAATTTTGACCTAAGCCTGGAGATAATACTGAGAAGAGGATTCAGGAACAAATAGACAAGTCTGGGGGTGAGGGAAGATGATGTCTGAGGAAGAAATATGCTGGGCATGGGAAAGGAGAATTAGTGTTTGTTTTTTTCCAAATAACACTTCCAGAAATCAAGACAATAAGAAAAATGAATTTAATTGCTTAACTGAAGGAATTGTGATTTTCTCACCTCTCCTACCCTATAAATATTGGGGCAAAGTTGGTGTTGGAGGTTGTGGTGGAGCAGACAAAGTAGCCCTGGAGTGTCAGGCGTATCCTTCCCCAGGTGAGCTAGGGGACCACCTTTAAGGCAAATAAGGGGGGAGGCGGCATTTCGGTGAGACAAGAGCTCCCCGAAGCCCCTTTGACCCTCCCCTTCCCCACTGAAGTGTTTAGAAGGCATCAAGCTGCACCTGAGACAACGCAACCATTTACGGAAATGGAGAGAGAGAACAAACACATTATCGGAATTGTTTAATGTGCTTATGGCAGCTTTTTGTTTTCTTACAACTTCTCCCCCCTCAGCCACATGTCAGAACAATACAAAAAGTTAATGCCACTGGATACAGAAAAAACAGAACCGACAGTGTTGCCTCTGGATACTTAGGTCCAGGTGAGCAGAGGAAGAAGCAGGATCCACAACACTTGGTGGAAATGAAGCCGCACAGTGTGGGTCACCGAGTGTCACCTCGCCAAGCCCGGGCCAGCCCCGGTCGGGAAAGCTGGCATCGCTTCCTCTTAGGACGCTGAGGTCCTGGTTCTGAGAGGCGCAGGGACGGGAGGAGGGGAAGTGGGGAGGGGCGAGGCCCCACGGTTATTGCCTCGTCAAACCTGCGGGATCCCCTCTGACCTGAGACCAGGGAGGCCTTTCAGGGGAGGAGCTCTGTCTTTGCCAAGTGCGTTCTTCAGACCCTCCTGCCTGGGGCCGGAAGGGCAGGCGCTTCTCGTTTCGTCCAAATGCGCCGCAGCAGCCAAGCCGGGCGCCCGCTCTGCAGGGATCCTAATCACCTCCGACCCGGGAGCGTCCCCGGCGATGTTGAAAAGCAGCCAGGCTTGGCAACCCCTGGCCTTGGAGCTCACCAGGAGGGAGCTGAGCTCGTTGGGAAATTCAACGCAGGAGCGGAGTCAGAAAAGGCGAAGGCGTCAGAGTGAGGTGTCCAGAGACAAGGAGCAAAGGAGGCTGAAGACGTGGGGGCCGCGGGGAAGCTGGAGGAAGAGCCCTGGGGCTGCGTGAGGCCTGGATGCGAGCGGAGGCCCCGCGCGTCCCGGCAGCCCGGCTCTGCTGCGCCTCCTCCAGGAAGCCGGCAGCGGGAGGCC
>JAQZBX010082616.1:0-13522 GCA_029593785.1 Cabassous unicinctus | reverse complement strand
GCAAGGGGGGGATAAATGAATAAATAAATGATTCTTTAAAAAAAAAAAAAAATGAAAGCTTTAACTTTCTTTTTATTCTGGAGGTATCTCTTCCGTGTTCTACTTTCCTTTCGATTTCCTTATCCTCTCCCCCCACCATGTTTTCATTTAACTTGATTGTTACAAAGATTTGAATGAAGCTAGTAGTAATATCTAGCATTTATTAAGTGTTTATCATGTGCCAGGCATTGTTCTAAGTACTTTACTTAAATTAGCCATTTTCACAAGCACATCATGAAGAAAGAGCAGGGGCTTTACCACTGAGCCCCTCTCTACCTGCCAGCATGACCTTGGGCTAAATACTTGGTCTCCATGTCTTGGTTTCCCCATTTGTAAAGTGTGTTGTTGTGAGATAATTTCTGTAATTCACGTAGAACATTGCCTGACCTGATAAAAAGGCTCAATAAATGTTAGCTTTTTTTTTGTTTATTCTTTTTTGTCATCGTTAAGGCAGGTTGGCAATTCCTGGAATGTATTCAGTGTACAATAAATAGTAATCATTTAATATTACTGGGTTGCATATTTGCTTTTAGATGGAGTATTGAATTTGGCTAAGGCAGATGTGAAGTAGTAGTATTCTTGTATGCTGTCTTAATTTCTAAATGAGATTAGTTTTCTTTATGAAATGGAGCAGATGCTGATATTCCATGGCAATGATCCAAGTATTTAGTAGATATCATGGTCTTTACAAAGGGTACTCCTGAGAAACAGCTCATTAAATTAAATGGGAAGTGGGGAGAAGATTTGGTGCTTGTAAATAAAGCATTTTAAAATAGAAATGTAATGGAATTTTTTTTTTCTTCTGCAGTAAAATCATAAAACAGACAAACTTTTTAATACCCTAAGTCTAAATGATTCACCTGGTTTTTAATTTTCAGCTATTAGTGGATACTGGTCAGATATAATAAAGTAGCTTACTCATTTAAGTTTGTGTTAAATGTATAATCTTACTCATGAATATCATGAATAAGTAATTTATAGATTATTTTATGACTCTTAATTGTTATGGGTTTGAAAGCACCAGAGCTTCTAAGAAAGGGTAGAAACAGAGTGACTACCAGCAGTCTATAATGAAGTCTGTGTACCCATTAAGAAAATTAATGAGGTAACATAATGAATGAACTGTCAAAATTGCCTTTTTAGTAATATACCAGGATAGTAGGGCCTCAGAACTGATAATCATAGAATGATTAATATTAATATTACTTGGGTGAATAGTTGAGTCTCATTCAGAAGTCATAGTATGGTGTATGGTATTTGAACCAATTCCAGCAGAAATTTTGAAGCCCACTTATTAAATGCTGTATTACTATAAATTTTAGTTGAAGGAACAGTTGAACTTCTATCCTGCAAGACAGATTTGAATGTGGTCCCTATCACTTACTATGTGTCTAATTTTGAGCAAATCATGCATCTGAGGTGGAATTCAGGTTCCTCAATTGCAAGATGAGTATTATGCTAGCCACCTGGGTGCAGCATTGTTAGGATCATTAAATGAAATAATGTATTTTGAGAATATCTGGAAAAACTTTTGAGTCCTATACAAATGTTAATGATCAACAGTTCTACTTTCAAATGCAAGGGCTTTGTTTGGGGAGTGTTCTGATTCCAGCTTGTGTTTATGGTTTTACTTTATTGTTTAGGTTCATCAATGAAAAGCATAAGCTTTAAGTATCATAATCCTCTTTCTTTTTGACCGCTAATTGAAATGAAGAGTGTGTGTGTTTGTGTCTAGATATATGGACATATGCATATGATAGCAGTGCTGTTCCTGACACTATAAACATTTGCCAGAGTTTCCACTGTAAACGTCCCTTTGGAGGTTTTTTCAATTTAGCTTAGCTTTCCTGTGGGATAAAATTATGGGTTTGAATTTTAGATGGAAACTTTTTTATCTTTTTCAACAGGGAATGAATGCATGCTATTAAAAATGTGTGATTTTTCCTTTTCTTACATTTAATAAAAGTTTATTACAAAAGGTTTGAAAACTGCTTACGTGTATATTTTCTTTTTAATGATTCAAAAATACATTAGGTATTCTGCTTCCATACTCAAAAACAATTTTCCTTTGCTGTTACAGTTTTGTATTCTTAAAATTCTCACTGTCTTCAATGTATTATCCAAGTTAAAAATTTTTTTTAAACTATTGAGTGGATACCAAATAAGTTTTATAAACTTATTGTAAGACATAAAGAACAATGATGTATTGCACATATGAATACTTATTCCAGGATAGGAAAAAGAAAGGTGGTTATATTTTATAAGCTTCCTTAGACCTTCATCAGCAAAAATATTCATTCATTTTTGTTTTAAATATTAGTAAAGTGCATTAGAGTCAGGCTAAGACGTAGAGTGTTCCACAAATCTCCTTCTAATGGATGTTATGTTGTACCGTGTGTTTCCACTGCTCTGGTCTCAGATGACTGGATAGGGTGGCCACCTGACCCAAGACCATACAATCTATAGGCAGGCCTTTGGAGTTGGAAGTAATCTGGCATGAAGGCTCTATCCAGTAGAGATGAGAGTGACTTGGAATACCCATCAGAACCTTTCTCTAGGGAAGTTTGAACTTGATACAGAGCAATTGGAGGCAAGAACAGAAACTGAAAGACATAGTAAGAGAAGCAGAGAAGTGACGGAGTCTTTTCATTGTTGGAGCTGTAGGGTAGGATTCCATAAATTCTTGCTGTTTGTAGTTCTGCCTTTATCATCAGTTCACTGAAATTGCTCTTTCAAGGCCACCTCCATATCTGATGGACTCATGTCTGTCAGCAGCATTTGTCTTTTAACCACATTCTCCTCGTGGAGACATTCTTTTCTTCAGGCTTCTGTGGCACTACTCACATTTTCTTCCTACCTCTCTGGCTGTTTCTTTTCATTGTCTTTTCTGACTCTTCCTTCTCTACTCAACTTGTACTGCATTTCTTCAGGGTTCCTTGTGCTTCATTTTCTGCATTTTGCCATACATGATTTCATCCATCCTCTTGAGACTTTGTATATACTGATGGCTCCCACACTTCTGTCTTCAGTGCTGAACTCTCTTCAAACTTTGGTCTTGTTACAACCCAACTCCTGAAGGGCACGAGTTGGTGAGGCCGTGAGACCAAAGAACACACCTGGCATTTAGTCAGGCATAAGCTTTATTGGGACTTAACGGGCAGGAGAGAATCTTTAACGGTGGCTGGTCAAAGAATGAATGAAGTTAGTGCTTTGCAAAAGAGACAGGAAAAATGAGGGGTGGTATAAGGGGTCTCAAAACAAGGACATTCCATAGGGTGATAACAAGGACATTCCATAGGATATGAGAACAGAGTTCCTGCTAAAGTCATGTGAAGTGTATACATGGGGAGATGTTTTCACTACCTTCATAGGAAGGATGTTTACCAAGGACGTTTGCTGCTTTGGGAAGATTATAGTTTATGATACTATCTATGCATTCTCTCCCCTCTGGGGAGCGTTGTTAACCTTTTTTTAAAAAAAAAAATTATGTTTTTAAATTTTTTTTAAGAATTATTTTTATTTTTCTATTTATTTATTTATTTATTTATTTTCTATTTATTTCTCCCTCCCCTTGCTGTCCCCTTGCTGTCTGCTTTCTGTGTCTGTTCGTTGTGTGCTCAGCGTCTTTTAAGGAAGCACTGGGAACTGAACCTGGGACCATCCCATGTGGGAGGGAGGCACCTAATCTCTTGAGCCACCTCCTCTCCCTGCTTGTTGTGTCTCTCATTGTGTTTCTTCATTGTGTCTCTTCGTTGCACCATCTTGTTGCACCAGCTTGCTGTTTTGCTCATCTTTAGGAGGCACCAGGAACTGAACCCGGGATCTCCTGTGTGGTAGGTGGGCACCCAACTGCTTGAGCCACATCTGCTTCCGAAGGTTGTTAACCTTTAACTTATGCCTAGATCATACAGGTGGCTATGTGCTGAGGACTTGGTTGGGGGCCTGGGTCCCCACAATCCACTTCCACGTAGCAGCCTACCTTGACCATAGGACAATCATTGCATCCATATTCTACAGCAACAGTATAAAAGACAACAGCTAAAACTGTTATGTATTTTTCAGTAACAGTTGCAGCACCACCTGGCACAAAAAAAACGGCCAATGGGTAGAACCACCAGGGGGTACACTTTATATCTAGCCTTGGTAGCAAAATTACACATCTCGGGGTAACAACCCCACATCATGGATTCCCTCTTGTTCCATGCAGACAGGGTTGATGTGATCTAGGGTGACAGACTCAGCTGTTAACCATCCTAAACCACGACATACAGCGTATTCTAATAGAGGCCTGGGCTTATTAATCTGTTCCCTTACAAGGAAAAAACATAATTACGAGTCTCATTGAAAGACAGCAGCTGAATTTCAGTCTTCAATGAGAAGGTCTTATTCCCAACTTGTCAATGGGTAACACAGTAGTCCGAGACTTTCAAACTGGACCTCGTGACCAGAGTCTTTGGTGGGCGTTATTCTGACCAGCTGCCTTCCCTGTTTCCTGTTCTAACCTGCCTCAACTATCCCCTCAGAGAGTTCACACCCTTATTCTTAGGGGTGAGCTAAAGGGTGATGGTCATTCTTCTGTGGCTGCTTCCTGTTGGTTAGGGGCAGTAGAACCTGCCTGACCAGGTGTGAAACTCTCTGGCTATTCTATTGATTGGAACTGGATGAAATCCCTGTATGACTAATACCTTGTTCTGGAAGGCGTTGATTCTGGAAGAAATAAACTAAAGTTAGAATTTTGAAGATACAGATAACTCTAGGGAGAGATTGTGGTAGACCTACTGGATTTGGTATAAACTACCATCCCCAGCTCCCACAGTGGTGGTTTTGCCGAGGACAGCTAGGAGAGGTATGAAGAGAGACACTACCCTAGACATAAACTCAGAAAGACAATATAGGCAACAACAATATAAGCATATGGCAAGCAAAATAGAGACAATACTTAAGAGAGCCATTCTTTTATCTTACAGGCACGTTCATTAATTACTTAGAAAATGAATTAATTTTACAGACTTTTAACATGTTCAGTATCCTTCTGCATATGATCTAGAATAGAAGAGATATTATATTCATCAGGTATATAGGTACAGTACTTAATACGAACCAATGCACTAAACAATGCACAAGTTCCTCTTTGAGCTGTAGTTAAATAGGTCTAAGCTCCAGGTTTGCATTACCATACGTGTTGTCTTTCCATGAGAGCAGGCCATAATGCCATTTGTGTCTGTTTAGGTTCTTCTCACATTACTTTGGTAATTATTGCTCCGCTTGGTATATCCTTCACCCAAAAAGCATGCTGCAGCACCATTGGCCCTTGTAGAGAAGCTCGTGTTTCACTGGTGTAGCTGTTTGGCAATTTGATGTAATTATGAATTCCAAAAATATAATTGGATCATGCTTGATCATGCTTAACTGATCTGTTAATCTGGGCATGATTAAGTTATGATTAGGGCATTGACTGGGCCACGTCAGTAGGGCATTGAGCCACACCCCTTAGTGGGTGGGGGAATCGAATATAAAAGGCAAGGCAAAGGACAGAGGGAACATCTTTTTTGAGAAGAAGTTTAGATGTTGGAGTTTTGATGTTGGAGAGAAGGCCCCAGGAGAAGAGAACTGAGCTGTTTGCCTGATAGTCTACAGCTGACCTTGTGGAGGAACCAGAGGAGCTAAGCCCAGAGAGAAACGCAGCTCTGGGAAGAGAGGAACCCAAGAAGTCTGAACCCTGGTAAACGTCGGCAGCTGTCTTGCTCCAACACGTGGCAATGGACTTTGGTGAGAGAAGAAACTTAATGCTTTATGGCCTGGTATCTGTGGACTTCTACCCCAGATAAATACCCTTTATAAAGACTGACCCATTTTTGGTGTTTCACATTAGCTCCCCTTTGGCTGACTAATACAACTGGCCTGGTGCATAGCGCCCTTCGGCTCTATGAAACAGAGCCAGTTTGGAGGCAGTGTCCATTGTAAATCTGGCCATATCAAGTCATCACTGGCTGCTGCAGGAGTCCAAAACGGCAACGTACTTTCCATCCACTTCAGGAGCCATGTCCAGATATGTGGTAGGTCCTTTTATTATTTTAGGAGTCATAGTGACCAAACAAGCCAATAACTCAAATGGAGAGGCACCATGCAGGATACTGGGACCTAGTTTTAACGCGCAAGAGAGTGACAATACTGAAGTCTATCTCTTTTAATTTTATGCTTTCTAAATATTTCCAGTGCAGTTTATAACGTATCAAATGAACTTAACTATTTTAGTACTTTATTTTTTACTTTTACACCTTTACCAAGATTACATTAATCAACAGGCAAAACATAACATAAACTTTGGCTTTGCTTTTCCTTTAAAGTCCCTTTTTGTTTACAATGGGGTGACTGCATGTTCTTTCAGAGGAGCATCAAAGCAAAACAGTGTAACTAAGAGATTTTGATTGTTTTCATAGCATCACATTTTTCTAAGAATAACTAAAACTATAACCAGCAATATCACCATTCATATCAGTATTAGGATAAAATAGACAGTGAGTCCTTTAAAAGTCTTTAAGAATTTTTTATACAATCCCCAAATATATAAGTAAATTACACATTTAATTTCTTTTTTATGTTTTCTCTTTTAGAAACATACTGTTTACCACAAAGAAACTTCAGCAGTACTGGAAGAAAACTATTTTTTTTTTTTTTTACTTTAACAGAGAGAGCAAGTCAAATTTTGTTTTGCATCAGTACAGCATTCGGTACACAAATCTTAGTTAACATAGGCCATAATAAATTGAAGTTGTCCAACAGGTTTTTTCTTTCTGCTATAAAGTTACCTTTTGTTATTAGTATTAACTCCTAGGTTTCTACTTAATAATGGTTTCCTTAAAATTACACTTACGTTGTAATTTTTTAGTTTAGAAAATGCTTTTACACCTTCTTATAATTAACTTTCTCTTATCAATATCAGTTTGCATTTCTATTTAATAATGGCTTTCTGGAATTAGTCATTTAAATACTTCAGTGTAGAAGATGTTTCTGCAAACTTTCTATAACCAACCATAGCCACATAAACTAGTTACTTTACCTCAAGACAAATTTTACCTTTACAAAACACATTTCCTTACTTAATGCTACCTTCTACAATACCTTCTACAACTTTCTGTATTCATTCAAGCCTTGTCTTACATATTTTCACCATGATTTTATGAAAACCAGCTGTCTTGTCTTAGGACAAAGCACATTCCCTTAAACAAACTTGTCAAATTTTAGTCAGCATTGACTGTGAATTCACTTCCACAAACCTTTTACTTTTTTGTATAGCCCTTTAAGTCTCATATCCCTCATTCTGTTCTGTGAAGAAGAAGAAAAACTATTCATTTCAATTTAGACAAAAACAACTTTTAAAAAAAGAGGTTTATAATAATTTCATTAGCCAAAAACTTACAATTTTCATCATCTTAAAGATTTAATACATATAATGCTAATTTATTTCATTAGTGTCCTATAAAGCTAGGGAGATTACATCCAAGGTAAATTAAACTTGAACAATTAGAGTTTATGCAAAATATTCTTTTTTCTTCCTTCCTCCACAGGAGGCCAAAACCTCTTTTTTTCTTTAATAAATTCTAAAATTGTGAATAACTTTAAAAGCATACTGACTGCCAAGTTCTGGAATATATTATAATTGTTTAATTTGTTTAATCATAATTTAGAAAAAATCTTTGCATAGCTTTCAAGGACTTTTTCTTTACTGAAATTTGGCCATTGGATTATTACTGTCATCTCAAAAGCTGTTAAAATTTTATTGGGGAATTATAAGACAGACTATGCAAAACAAGTTTTATTCTTTAATATCTTCTCTGTTCCTATTTTAATTTCCAGACATAGTAGACAGAATTTTAGGCTAAATTCACATCTCCCCTATCTTTTCACACCTAGCCCATCTCCTTAAACTAGTTTTACTGGAATTCAGTCAAGGTTAGAATACCCTGGGGGTAAGATAGGCTATAGAAAGATTATGGAAGAATTCAGAACAAACTTTTTAGTTTCTTTTTTTTTGCTTGAAAAAAATTAGGTGTATTAAATATTTTTTTTAATACTTTAAAATTAAAAAACATACTTTAGGTTACATAAATATTACATAAAAAATATAGGGTATTCCCATATGCCCCAGTCCCTACACCTCCCACACTAATAACATCCTTCATTAGTCTGGTCCATTTGTTATAACTGATGAACACATATTGGAGCATTGCCAATGTGTGGATTATAGTTTACACTGTCCCGCACAATTTTGTAAGTTATGACAAAATATATGGCCTGTATCCAGCCAAAATATATGGCCTGTATGACAAAATATATGGCCTGTATCCATCACTGCAATGTCGTTTGGGGCAATTCCAATGTTCTGAAAATGCCCCCATATTACACCTGTTTTTCCCTCTCCCTTCCCTCAGAACCTCTGGTGGCCATTGCTAGAATAACAATAAGTCAATAGTAGAATAACTGTAAGTTTACTCTAGTCCATCGTTCATTCCCCAATCCTGAGGATTCTGGGATGGTGATGCCCACTCCACCTCTAATTGAGAGGGGTCTTAGATCACATGGGGGCAGATGGATGGGACTATCTTGCTTGCAGTTGCAAACTCTCTCTGTTCCTTGGGATGGGCATTGTCCATCATCATCTCCTTGACAGTTATCCTAGGTGAGTCCAATAAACTGTAGAGTAGGTGTTGCAACTCTGTTGAGATTCAGGGCCCAAATGGCACACTTGGACATATACCTATCAAGTCTAGTACTAACTATAGTTTCAAATAGAAGGGGAAGAAGAGCCATGTGTAGGGAAACCACAAATGAGTCTAACTCTGTCACACTGGGGAGCGTAAATTCCAAAGTAGTTTATTTTAAATAGTTTCTTTATTTAGATTTTATGTGACTTTTTATCCTGTTTGGCTTCTCCAATTTGGGCTTCAGGAGTACTCATTTACCAATATAAGCACCCATTTAATTTTTAGCAATTTGAATAGAGCTCTTTTAAGAATTTCCATTTGTTAATTTAATATTACCATCCGGAGGTATGAAAATATACATTGAACAAACAGACAAACACAGAAAGAGTGAAGACACACCAACAGAAACTTAAACTCACTAATTTGACTCATAATTCCAATTCCTTTGGTATGGCTGTCTCCAAGCTTGCCATCATTTCACATCTCTGATTTTTACTGTTTTTAAGATTTCCCCTGTAATCAAAGTTGTCTGTAATATGCAAGCTCGTTCTTGGAAGCACTTTTATTAGTAACCAGCAACCAGTTAGGAATACTTGAGCAGTATAAATGCAATTAACAGTGTAGACAGACATTTAGCACTTATATATTCTGGATTACTCTTCAAGAATACACTTAGACAGGCTTGATGTTCAGGAGTAAGCTATTGATTCAAAACTGAAAGTTCTTTTTAACACCTTGATAAAAATTCAGATCAAAATAAAATGTGACTAATTGAAACCTTCATTGGAATTCACAGCTTGCAGCCTGCCCTGCAGAGTTCAGACATGCCAATCCCTACGGTCATGTGAGCAAATTCCTTTAATAACTCATAATATTTACCTTTTACCAGTCGGTTCTCTTTCTCTGGAGAAATCTGACTAATACATTGTCCTTTAGAGCAATTTTTTCCAACTCTAGGATCCAGTTCAGGGTCATACCATGCATTTATTTGTCTGCCATGTCTGTCTGGTCTCATCTAAGTTGGAAGTGTCTTTATCCTCTGTTTTTTATGATGTTGACATTTTTAAAGAGTATGGTCCATTGTTTTATAGAATGTTCCTCAGTTTGGGTTTATCTGATTGCTTTCTCATGATCACATAATATATTTCTGGCAGGAATTACGTGTCCTCTGGGCATCACATTGGGAGGCAAATGAGGTCAGTTTGTCACATTATAGGTGACATTAACTTTGACTACTTGGATAAGGTGGTATCTGCCAGATTTTTCCACTATCAAGTATCCTTTTTCCCTTTTTAATTTGTGCATTTTTTTCTGTGCTATTTGATCATCTTTCCTCTTAATACTTGGAACATCCATGCATTTATGTTGTGAGTAAAAGGACAAATATCTTCATGGTTTTTTTTGCCTTTTAATCAGTTTCACTCTCAAAAGACACTTAAGAGGTCTCTTCTCCCTGCCACCTCTGTGGTCTCATTCTCTGCCCTTCTCCCTTCTGGGAGTCAGCATCTGGATGAAAGCAGACAGCCTCTCCTTCCTGCAAACTCTAGGAGTGGCAGGTATGCTGTCGGCCTGCTGGTGACCCTGAGCACGTCTTCATCACCATCAGTGTCATCTAGCTGGCTATGGTCTTTCTGGGCCATTAGAGAAAACCACGTCCTTCTGCTGGAGGTAGGTTTCAGGCTTCCCCCAGGGCAAACATCCAGCCAAGAGCCACTGAGTCTTCCCACCCCCTGATTAAATGGGGTCTGGGGGAGAAACTGCCAAGGTATCCTGAACTTGGATGTTCTCCATCTCACAGCAACCTGGGATTCTCCTTTAGTAACTGTCACCATCCAGTACAGTCCATCCATCCCACCCCTCAGCCTAAATTTTACCCTAAAATTTTACCCTGTGAAATTGTGAGGTGACTGTGAGGTGGTATAGCATAGTGATCAAGGGCCTATTTTGGAGGTCAGGCCTCCATCTTCTCATTTGTAAGATGGGATGGCAATGGTACCATCCCCATAGGATTGTTGGGAAATTTTAATGAATGTAGAGCACTCAGAATGGTCTGTGGCACCACGTAAGCAATCAATAAACACCAATATGGGGTTTTATTTGTTCCCTTTCCGCTGCTCTCCCAAGTGTCCTATTCCAATAGCAGGCGCCTCATAAACCTAAGCTAAATTGACCAACTATCGGCCTTACCCCCACCCAGCCTCAGAGACTGAGCTCTTTTCCTCTAGCTCTGAAGGTGACAAAATCCTTCGGGTCTCAGATCTTCATAGCAAGGGGCTTCCCTGAGAGGCCAGACAAGGCAGAGCTGAATTAATACACCAGGGACTATTTGGCGTTGACTCAGAAATAGTTACCCAAAGAAAAGGTCACCTGATGAATCAGAAAGACACCCTAGAAAGTGAAACAACCCCACGGACATAGAGATCTTAAAACTTAAGTTACAGATTCATCTCCTGTGTAGGCAGATTAAAAGACTTTTGTTTTTTCTTCAAAAAAAAAAAAAAAAAATTCAGTTCCCATAAGGGACCCTTGACTGACCATACCTTCTGGTTCTGGAAGTTAACATCTCCGCTATTTTGCATGGTCATCTTTTGCGCCCCAGGAAACTGGTTTTTGCACATGGCTCTACCCTGCGTAGGGTTAAGTGCTGGAAACTGCGGCATCTCCAGGAGTGAAGTCCACTTCATCCACCATGTGGCCAGGGAGGCTATTGCTTTCCTGAGGAAACTTTCAGCAGGGAAAGAACACCTTCCACACTTTTCACCTGTGCAAGGCGTCAGGCCTTCCTCCTGCCAGCTGCGGCGGAAGTGCTGTCAGCCCAGTGTTCTGCTTATGCTATTTTAATGTTTAAATCATCAATACAAAGGCGTTTTTGTTTTAATGTACACCATCTATTCATTTTATTTTTTAGAAAGAATAAAGGATTTTATATTTGAAAAAAAAGATGACTAAAACTTAAAACATTGTCAAAATAACATCCCATTTAAACTCTTCCACAGTGTACAGTATCATGAGCGTTCAGTTTTGTAATATATTTTTAATTTCAGGCTTGCAAAAGCTGCTAACATTCTTTTTTTCGTTTTTAAGAGCTGTCCAGTTCAAAGTTACTAAACTTTAACAGCATCAATTTTGTTAATGTGGCTACCCAGATCTGATTAGAATTAACATGGAAACAGAAAAGAGAACATTAATGTTGCTAAGTTTTTTTCACTTCTCCAATAGTTAAACTAATTCTGTTAGCTACATCAGCCCACATGCACAGCAACCAGGTGGCAGGGGGTTCACAGAGTTGCTGCTGGAATTTTTTCTAGTAGTTAGCTGTCACTCCCATCAGCATTTTCGGTTCATCCCCGTACTCACGCGGAGTTCCACAACAGTCAAGCAAATGAGCAACCCATATTCTCTTCAGTGGTCCCCACTCGTCCTGGAGAGTAGCCACCCCTCCCCACATGGACGTTACAAGCCGTCCCGGGATTTCCCTGCGGATTCTCCTTTCCCTGAGCTCATGCCCACTGCTGCCAGTGGTCCTTCGGTCTCCTGGCTCACCAGTTGTTACAGTCCATCTCCTGAAGGGCATGAGCTGGCGAGGCCACGAGACCAAAGAACACACCTGGCATTTAGTCAGGCATAAGCTTTATTGGGACTTAGAGACAGGACAGAATCTTTGACAGTGGCAAAGAATGAAGTTAGTGCTCTGCAAAGAGACAGGAAAAATGAGGGGTGATATAAGGGGTCTCAGAACAAAGACTCCATGGGAGTGATAACAAGGACATTCCATAGGGTATGAAAACAGAGTTCCTGCTAGGGTCATGTGAAGTATACACATGGGGTGTAGAGATGTTTTCACTACCTTCATAGGAGGAAGATTAAAGTTTATGATACCATCTGTGCCAGGGGTTCTTAACCTTTTTTGTTCCATGGACCCCTTATTTATGATACCATCTGTGCCAGGGGTTCTTAACCTTTTTTGTTCCATGGACCCCTTTGCCAGTCAGGTGAAAACCACAGATAGTTTTATGACACTCAACTAGTAAGGTGTCTAAAAACTACTGTAATTTCAAAGTATGAATGAGCGCAAGCGATTTTTCGAGATATGCAATAACTGTAATGTGATATGAAATGAATACTTTTGTAATTTATTGCATACATTCATAAATGAAGGAAATGCTAGATTTCACTTAGAGGTCAGGGAAAATAAAAATAATAAGTTGAATTTTTAAAATTTCAATCTCATGGACCCCCTGAAATCTTTCCACAGACCCCTTTGGGGTCTCTGGACCCCTGGTTAAAAATCCCTGATCTATGCATTCTCTCCCCTCTGAGGGGAGGGTTATTAACCTTTAACTTATGCCTAGGTCACACAGGCAGCTATGTGCTGAGGACTTAGGGAGGGCCCTGGGTCCCCACAGGTCTTGTATGTGTAATTGCTGGCTGGACATTTCCACATATGTCTCACAGACATCTCTAACTTAACATGTTCTCAGTAGAACACTTGATTTCCCCTTCCAAACCATTTCTTGCCTCTTTTACTGAATGACTTCTCTATTCACTCAGCTATTCAAACCAGAAAACTAACTGGTAGTCATCTTTCACTCTTCTCTGTCTCTTACTATTCACCTCCGTACTCTCCCCCCAGAATAGTTTCTATCAGTAAGTACTGTTGATTCCATCTCCAATATGTATCTTCTAACTTGTCCACTTTGTCTCCAAGGTTTTATCACCACTCTATAGCAGTAGCCTCCTATATAGTAGTAATGTCCTTACTTGTTTCCCTGCTTCAT
>JAQZBX010082615.1:0-13496 GCA_029593785.1 Cabassous unicinctus | reverse complement strand
AAAAAAAAAAAACTAAACTAGAAATTATAACATTTATGACTTTGCTTTGGAATACACAATTCAAAACAATCAAACTACTTGTCCCTTAATAGTGCTTTTAAAAAAGACTGTAAATGAAATATACTTTTTTCAAGGACAGGCTTAAGTTATTGCTCCATTATAGAGCTCCAGGCCAAACTGTTTCTATTAAGTGCATTAGTAAACCAATAAAAGGATGCACAAAATAATGATGCTTATTGATTATTAGTAAACCAATAAAATGGTGCAGAAAATAATGATGGAAATAAAATTATGTTTATGCTTTGATCCTCTAAGCATAATAAGCACTCACCTACAATCGTTAGTCTATTTTAATCAAACAAGAAAGCAGGAATTCACCAGAACCTGCTATAAGATGAAACTGCTGTGTTAACACAGCATTCTAGGGAAGCGTGTGTGGCTCAGTGGATAGAGCCCCCGTTTACCATATGGGAGGCCCAGGTTCGCGTCCTGAGGGCATGCCGGCCTGAGCGGTGCGGTGGGGTGGGCTGATGCAGCAACCTCACGGCAGGAAGCGGGTGTGGCGCAATGGATAGAGCACCCGTTTACCATATGAGAGGCCCCGGGTTGGCTTCCCGGCGCCTCCTTGTGAGGGCAGGTGGGCTGATGCCGCAAGACCTCACAGCAAGTGGGAGATAAGCAGACACAAAGACACGCAGCGAATGGACACAGCAGCACAAGCAGCAAGGGGGGGATAAATAAATAAATAAATAAATAAAATTAAAAAAAAAACAAAACACAGCATTCTAACTGGTAAATAAAATCTTCAAAACGCACAAGAAAGATTACCTTTAATAAGCATTTACTCATTTCATTTCTCCTTCGTCATCAATTAACATACCACTTTAGAGTTCAGTTAAACTATTTCAGTAAAGGACATATTTGTATTGCTTGCTTTGTTGTACAAGTGTTTAAATTATAGAAGTAATTTTAGTGAAAAGATGGCAAAGGAGCCATTTTCTTTTATTACTATCTTTCCCATGCACATATTTTTTGTCTTTTTAAGATTAAAATACCTTATATAACTATTAAGAAAATTTTCTACAAATCAATACTCCATGACATGTTACATTAAAGACTTGTAAACTAATTCTTCATTAACACTTAACATTACATAAATTATGTAATTTCCTAAAATAAAAGGGATTATTTGAAGTAACAATAGAATTATGGGATAACACAAAAATACAGAAAAAAGTTATATTTATAAATGAGTATTTTTGTGATTTAAAATGTGTACATATAAAATAAAATTGTATATGACAGTAAACACTACTTTTTCCATATTTCTAAAAAATGTGTACATTCAGACTGGACAAAAAAAGTTTTAAAACGTCTTTGAAAAATGGGTACCAACATTTATGTTTTTTCTTTTTTTTTTTTTTTTTTTGAGGTACTGGGGCCAGGGATTGAACCCAGGACCTCGTATGTAGGAAGCCGGTGCTCAACCACTGAGCCACATCAGTTCCCCTGGGTTGGTTTTTTCATTTGTTTCCTTGTTGTTTTTTTCTGTTTTTAGGAGGCACCAGGGACCGCTCATGTGGGAAGCAGGCACTCGACTGCTTGAACTACATCCACTCTCCCTAACTTATATTTTTAAAAGTTTTGTGGTTTAACATGAAGATGGTGTTTTAGAAATACATTGTGAACAGATGAGATGAAATTATACATGAAATTTTTACAGAAAATCTGTAAGTAGGTGAAGATAGAGATGAAAAGAGAGTGGCCATGAGTAGATGAGCTTTGCAGCTAAGTGCTAAGTATGTATGTGGATTCACTGGACTATTACCTCTACTTACACATATGTTTAAAATTTTTCTTAATTAAGTTTAATATAACTGAACCTTTCTCACATGCAAACAGGTCTGTCTCCACTCATGTTTAATATTTTTAAAAACCAGAATAAAATATAGCCTTTCACTTTTCTCTAAAACATTCATTTTCAGTAGCAAGAAACATTTCATTAAATGTAAGCTTTATGAAGGTAAAAAGACCACATTTTACTCCATAAAGTATATTTTTGAAAATACACAGTTTATATATACCCTACAGGTACTACTAAATACAATAATAGAATAAAGGAAAAGTGTAAAATTATATTTAGGTAATACTACCTTATATAGATTTTATACCTGAAGCTCCAAAAACAAATGTTCGCAAAAACTGAAGCCACAATTTTGGACTGTGAAGATAACCTCTGCTCTTCAGAGGAATCTTAGAACAAATAGGGAGACCTGCTTATTTTAATGGATTAGCTAAGAAATAAATAGAAACTGTAGTCTTTCCATCATTTCATAAGGAGTAATAGAAAAAAAATTTTTTTTTTAATGATGATAGTTAAAACTGCACATAGCAAAAATTGATGAAGGAATCTATTTCTGTAACATGTGACTAGTAAAAGTGGACTTAGTAGACATAAAAGACAATTTGCCCTCAAGTAATCTCCAATGTTAATAAAGCAGTTTCACAAATATCTTGTGAAATTCTCAGAACAATCTCAATGAGGTAAGCAAAGCAGGTATTTACTATTTTTTCAAAGATGAAAAACAGAGGTAGACACAGCACATGTGAATTATTCAAAGTCACAGAGATAATAAGTGGCCAGGATTTGAACTCAGGAATTTTTATTCTCCATCTGTCATCTCTCCCCTTTATTACCCTGGCATTTAAAATAGTCACGTAACAGACAGTGACCGTACCCACTTGCCTTCTGAATTCCAAGATAGCCTGAAGGGCGGTAGTACTCTTAAGATTTGTACCTGGACAAAAACAATCTCTGAAATCTGTTCTTCTATAATGTATAAACGCTACCCAGAGGAACATATCATGACATTCCCATGCAATCTGAGATACCAGAGCAGCATATTGGTGGTCTGGCTCCCTGACATTGGTCTAGATGTCTCTGACAAGCCCAGAGTGGGTGGGGGATTAGCAAAATCATGATCACTCAGTCAAATTAGCTATTCAGTATAAATAGCACACATCATCAGAGGGACATATTCACTAGAAAAAAATGCACATTTTATTGCTTCTTGGCCTTTTGGCTAAGATCAAATGGAAAAATGCATATTTAATAAAACTTTAAACTGAATATTTTTCTCCTTCCCCCCAAAAATCAGTTCTATGTAACACAACACAGGATATGCATATTGGTTTGAGGTGTTTTTATTCCCCTTCTATGAGGTAACTACTATACTTAACACTTTACATGTTTTATATACCACATTCCGGTGACCACTATAACACACAGGTGGAAGTATGGGTTGGAGGGCCATTGAACAGTGAATCTCTCTCAATACATTACAATTACAGAAACACCTGTACACAGTAACTTTGTGTTGCGCCACTATGAAAATTCAGTGTTCAATTGCCCACAACACTTCTCATTTCTTGTAACTATATGTTCAGCTCTAGTATATAAGAAACAAGCTTTCAGAATGCAGCAGTTTACAAACTTTGCTACTGTAAAGTCTGAAGGAGCAACATAAGGCAATTTTCAAATTTCCCTGAAATTTGTCATGACAGATGTTGAACTTGGGTCTAAGGTTCCAAGTCATGAGAAATAAGGATTTCAATTATTTGAAAACTGATTAATCCAGTGATGGGGAATAAACAAGAATCATTTTTGTTAAGCAGAATGCATTTTACAGTGGTTCTCATTCAATAATAAATTATGAAACAAAATTAAAACCATTTTAAATAGAATTAAACATGGGTTCTCATGTAGTCTCTGCTTATGTTAGTTAATCCTTGAAATAGATTATAGCAGACTATATTAAAAGTCTTTTGAATTCAGAAATTGATAATTTTTAAATCCTCCTTTAGGACAAAAAAAACAAATGGGTTAGAGCAGAGGTTTTTAAATAATTGTGGGTATTCTTGGAAGGAGGAAATATATCAGAAAGATACTATTTTCAAAATAAAAAGTTAGGGAGCAGATGTGGCTCAAGCAGTTGAGCACCTGTTTCCCACATGGGAGGACCTGGGTTCAATCTCCAGTGCCTCCTAAAAACAAAAGCAAACAAGCAAGCAAGCAAACAAACAAACGAAAAAAGAAACAACTCAGGGGAGCCAATGTGGCTCTGGTTGAGTGCCGGCTTCCCACATACAAGATATAAGGTCCCGAGTTCAATCCCTGGCCCCAATACCTTAAAAAAAAAAAAAAATTATATATATATATCTCTCTCTAATGAAATATTAAAATCAAAATGCCTGTACTCTGGATAAAATCATGGTCAGGACATAGGGCTCTAAGAAACAATTTTTTTCTTTAAAAATGTTGGATTATAAATATTTCTTTGTATAAAATACAAAATTTTATACAGGACCCATTTATTCTTCTTTCCAAAATACTAATATATCTAAATTAAAGGGGACCTTTGAGCTGTAAGAAAAAGCTATATAACAAAGTTGTTTTAAAAAAACCTTTCTGGTCCTTTAGGTATCTAATTAAGGTCTTTTAGGATAAAGGGCCTAAAATTTCCTAACTTCTCAAGTCATCTCAATTAAATATTTGAATTAAATGATTCTTTAATAGAATACCACTAAAACAAGATATTAAAAAATACAGACTAAACCCAACACAATGGCTAAAATTAATAACACTAAAACCACCAAATGCTGACAAGGATATGGAGGAACAAAATATCCATACATTGTTGTTGGATTCAATCACTTTGGTCTGGCAATTTCTTGTAAATCTAAAATACATCTACCCTACAATCCAGCAATTCTATTATCTAGGTTTAATGCAAGATATTTGAAAGTGCATCTCTACAAAAAGACTTGTACAAGAATGTTCATAGCATTTATTTATAATAGCCAAAAATATTGGAAATAGTCCAAACAATTATCGACATAAGAATGGAGAAACTGTGATATAATCACACAATGGAACACTATTCAGCATTCCAGTCAGCAATAAAAATGAAAGAATTACTGATATCTGAAACAACATAGATTAAAGTCAAAAATATTATGCTCTATGAATGAAGACACCCAAAAGAATGATTCTACTTATATGAAGTTCTATAAGTAATCAGAAGACAAATTTTAACATTTTCATATTTCTGCATGGTTAAGGTTTCCTGAGCAAAGATTGCTGGCAACTTCGGTTAACAGAGAATTGAGTGGCAAACAAGTTTTGGAAGTTAAAGTTTTGGAAGACAAAGTCTTTTAGGGAGGTTGATAGGTTTATCTCCCATGAAGCCATTCATTTTCATTCCAAAGGATAAGGACATAGAGATATTTCCTTACTATCCTCAGAGAAAGAGGATTTGTTTACATTAGAAAGCTAAATCACTATCCAGTTCTCCAGAGGGGAGAAAGAGCAGACTTGAAAGCAGTTTTACATAAGCTCTGAGATTCATAATTTTGAGGCCACTCTCCAGTGGTACAGACCACTCCATATATGCAAGAGACAAATGCTCTCATCACATCACCCCAGGGACTAAAGCAAGGGTATCAGTGATAGGATGAACTGAAACAGATGTAAGAATTTTTCTCAGTACACTTTCCATTTTAGTCCATTTAGTCTAAAAATCAATATTATATATTATTATACATAATAATCTCAATAGCTGACCCTTAATTATTCTTTCTAAATCATGAACTTTTATTAAATTATTGTGGAGAATGTAATAGACACTGTTTATTGCTCTCAATAGCCAATGCCCTTTGTAAAATATATTATTCCTCAATAACAGAGATTTTTCTATATGGCTCAAACACTCAGATACTTCAAAAGAAGTCAAATTCCTTCCCAGTCAATGTTAGTTTAATCAATGTAAAAATTCCATCCCCCTTGTAACTGATGGGTTTTAGGAATGAGTATATAATCCAATTCTGGTTAACAGGAAATAATGGGAAGTGTGTGAGGAAAGTAGGGTGTGGGATATTGTGAGGGAAAGTTTTACTTTCACTTAAGCATGAAGACATCTGACTTGTTGCAGAGATACATTTCATAGAATCGTAGTTTCAGTTTCCACTAATGATGGAATAATTTCATTGGGTTAATCTACAAGAAAATTATTTTTAAAATCAACAATCTAAAGGTAGTGGAAAACAATCAAAAGTAGGAAAGAACTAGAAAGGTAAAAAAATGAAATTGCTAGATGTGAGATTTGTGAATTTGTAGCTTTTTGCCTGAGGGCACTTCCCAGTCCCATAAAACAATGTGAAAGTCACAGCCTTATTTGCCAAGGTTTCAGAGAATAGACCTCAAGGGAAGCAGAACAGCAAAAAGAGGCAGAGACAAAGATTATAAAGTTGCTATTAATTTTTCTTCTGTGTCTGCTTGTCTTCTCTTTAGGCGGCACCAGGAACCAATCCCAGGACCTACCGGAGTGGGAGAGAGGTGCCCAATCTCTTGCACCACCTCAGCTCCCTGGTCTGCTGCGTATATTATTGTCTCTCCTCTGTATCTCTTTTGTTGCGTTACCTTGCTATGCCAGCTGTCCGCTCAGGCCAGCTTGCCGCCACCAGGAGGCCCCAGGAATCAAACCCTGGACTTCCCATATGGTAGACAGGAGGCCAAATGCTTGAGCCACATCTACTTCCCAACTATTATATTTATGGTCAAAATGTTAGAGGCAACATAGTCATATTGAATGAATAGATAAGGAATCTTAACAGGAAAAAGGTCCTATTAAAAAAAAAAAAAAAAAGGATATTCTAGAGCTGAAAAATACATTAAAATAAAATGAAAAATATACTGGAGCAGTTTAACAGCAGACTGAAGAGTCTATTGCCTCTTCAAAAGAGTCAAGAAGCCTGAAGGTAAATCAACAGAACTTATTCAATCTGAAGAAAAAAACAAGAAAACAAGTGAAGAAAAATTAACAGTCTCAGTCACATAGAACAGTATCAGTCTAAAATATTCATAATTGGAGTCCCAGACTGCAATGAAAGAGCAAATGGCACGCGCGCGCGCACACACACACACACACACACACACACACAATATGATCTGAAGAAATCAAGGCTGAAAAAAAAAACCTCCAAATTTATTAAAAACAAACCAAGTTTGCAGAACCAGGAAACTCATCAAACCCCCCGAAAAGATATATAAAAAGAAAACTACATGTGTGCATATCGTAGTCCAATTTGCTCAAAAATTTGGAATTGGTTAAAAAAAAAAAAAGTGAAAATTTTGGAAGCAAAGATAAAAATGATCTATTACATGCAGAGGAACAATAATATTAACAATGGCTTACTACTGATCAGAAACAACAGAGTCTAGGAAATGATGGGAAAATATCCTTAAATTATTGGGGGGGGGTGGAAGCTGTCAACCAAAAATTTTACATTTGGCAAAATGATTCTTTAAAACAAAGGTAGAAATCAAGACTTTTTCAGATAAATGAAATTGAAAAATTCATTACCAGGAGATCTGTTTTACAATAAATACTAGAAGAAAATTTTCAAGTGGAAGAGAAATACTAATAGATGGTAACTCAGAACTCTATAAAGGAATAAAGAGCATAAGAAATGGTAGATAAATCTCATATGTTAGGTGAAGGAGCACAGCATTAACTTAAGTAGATTATGATCAGTTAAAGATGCATATTGTAACACCTAGAACAACAGGCAAAGAAATAATAAAGATGTATTAACAAAAAAGCACATAGAAGAATTAAAACAAATCACAATTATTTATTCAAAAGAAGGACAGATAGGAACAGAGCAACAATAACTAAAACCACAAACAGAATACAAATAGCAAAATGGGAGACAGAAAAAGCAATCATATCATTAACTATTTTAAATGAAAATGGACTATAGAAATGTTTAGCTGTTTAGCTTTAAATAACAAAATCTAGTCTCTATGATCTAAGCTTTCACTTTCAAAAGCTAGAAAAAGAAAAACAAATCAAAACCCAAAATAAGGAGAAGGAATATTTTTGAAAATACTAAAGAACAGAAATCAAATAATAAAGAAAAATAATGAAAACAAGATGTGGTTCTGACAAACTGATAAACATCTAACTAGACCGATCAAGATTACAAGCAAGAAGACACAATTACCAATATCAGGTACAAGAGTGAACATTACTATCAATTCCATACACATTAGATGGAAAATAATAATATAAACATTATGCCAATATATTTGACAACTTAGATGAAATGGAAATATTCCTTAGAAGACATTAATTACCAAAACTGACTCAAAATACAGAAAATCTGCATAGATATTAAAAAACTAAACCTTTACACAAAGAAAACTCGAGGCCTAGATGGTTTCACCGGGAAATTTGAATGAAGAAATAGCACCAATTCTACATAAACTCATTTAAAAATCAATAATAATAAGAGAAGGAGGTATGCAGTATGCAGATACCTGATATCAAACCAAAGACACTACAAAAAAAGAAAACATGAACATAAAATCAAATTCCTTCACAAAATAATAGCAAAGTGAATCCACACAGACAAGTGTGGCAAGGTTGGTTTAAAATTCAAAAATCAGGAAGGCAAGGCTGTTTTAAAATTCAAAAATCAGACAGTATAATTCACCATATAAACAGAAAAAGAGAAAAGACAAGAGAAACCATAGCTGTCCATCTGCAATATGAGCTTACTTAGCAGAGGAAGTTGGAAAACCTGGAGGAAATTCCTCCCCAAAGTTCTAAGCAGTGAAGAAAGGATGAAGGAAAAAAGGTGACAATTCTCCCCATCTTCCAAAGAGCAAGTCTATCCTTATAAAACCATCTTAATTCTGGATTGCCAACACATGACAATAGTAGTACAATAGGGTATAGCTCCTAGAAACCTAAATTTTCTGTTTTCATATTATCACAAATCTTAACTGCTAAATGGCCTAGAAAGACAAAGATGAACAGTGCAAAGAATATGTTTAGGAGCTATAAGAAGGACTGCATCATCACCACAGTTTACATATTGAGCAATGTTTTGCAGTGATTATGAATATGAGCTCTGGAACCACACTGCCTAAATTTTTTTTTTTTTTTAAGATTTATTTATTTATTTATTTATCCCCCACTTGCTGCTTGTGCTCACTGCATCCATTCGCTGTGTGCTTCCTCCGTGTCTGCTTATCTCCCCCCTGCTGTGAGGTCCTGCCGCATCAGCCCACCGCGCTGCCCAGGCCGGCCTGCCCTCACAAGGAGGCCCCGGGAAGCAAACCCGGGGCCTCCCATATGGTAGACGGGAGCTCTATCAATTGAGCCATACCCGCTTCCCTGCCTAAATTTTTTTATCCTGACTATATTACTTATTGGCTGACGATACCTTGAACAAGATACTAATCTCTTTGTGTCTCATTCTCTTCATCTGTAAAATAGGGATAATATGATTTAACTAGTTAATATTTATAGACTCCTTAGAACAGAACCTAATCTTCAGTAAATGTAAACATTAGCTTTTATCATCACTACATGAAAAACCATAAATCCACAAATAACACTTAAAAACCTGACTTCCAAGTATTAAGGACAAGGAAGTGTGATTTACCTTTCTCTTGAAGAAAAAGAAAATCTTTAACAAAATACTGTAAAGCATATAAATTTATATTAATAATTTCTTGTAGTAGACAGTCAAATATATTGCATAGAATGACTAAATACAGAGTCTGCTCTCAGACTGCAATATACCTATGACAATTCCCTTGTCTATTTTTATTATTTTTAAATATACAAAGCACACTAAACATTTGTTCTAAAATAAACATAGCATTTGTATTAATTTTTTTTTCAGAACTTCTCAATGGTGTATGATTTTTCCTGTCTTTTTATTCACAAAAGACTTTAAATTTCTTTCACAGCACAGTAGCTATCAAACTCTATCAATTTGTTACCGTTTTTTCACTTTCCAGACCTGGAGAGATAGCACCTAGTAAGCATGATAGTTTATTCTTAAGTGTGTAACACCTACAGCAAAAAAGATATCACAGCACTGTTACTTTTAAAAATAACCAATATTTGATTCTCCTCTATTTCTGGGTTACCAAAGGATTACATTCCCACTTCCTTGAAGTTAGGCATGCTCTTATGCTAGTTCTGGCCAATGTAGGGGGAGAAGTAATCTGTGACATTTCCAGGCCAAAATATTTAATAATGGGTGATCAGTTCTCCAGAATTCTTTTTCCCCTGATCCTACAACAATGTTCCAGGTAGGAACACTATCAGCCTGAGACCCTGAGAGAAAACAATGTGGGGCAGAGCCCAGCCTACCCAAAAGTTCCTACCTAGGATTCAGAATTAAGTCTCAATGCCCTAATGCAGAGGCAGCAAACTTTTCTGTGAAGGGCCAGATAGTAAATATCTTTGCAGTCCAGTCTTTTTAGGATAAAAGCAGCCATAGACAATAGGTAAAGGAATGAGCATAGCAGTGTTTCACTTACATTTTATTTACGAAACAGGTAACAAACAGGATTTGTCCTATGAGCAGACCCCTTCCCAATGCATACATTACAAGTAATGAATTAACATCTTCTCTTATGCAGTTAGCATGGTAGTAGTAACCTATCATTCTTGAGAGTATTTAGAAAACAGTAACCCAAGTCATTGTGTTCTGTGATTCAGATTAAGAACCCTGGAGGAGAAGTAGATAGGCTGTCCTAGGCTGAACTTATTGATAGTTACTTTAAAAAAAAAAAAAAAAAAGGTATAAAATAGACTCCATCACTCCACATCCATATAACTGTGCCAGTTGTTTATTCTGATTGGTCAATGCCCATGTCAGGCAGACATTATATTATTTGAAGTATCAATACTACTGTCAAAAGTTATACATCTACTCAACAACCACTATGATTTTACCTCAGGGACACTGTAAGTCCTGTTAACTGCAGAGCAAGTTGCCACATGCTGCATTGTGGGAACACAGGCTCAGGCACAACAGAGATTGTCAACAAAGATCACTTTATTACTTACATAGCACAAAGGGTCCAAAAGAACAGGGAAAGAAACAAGAAGAGGGTCACAATCTAATGGTATAAATGTAAAAACAGAAGATTCTAGAAAAGCATGGCCCTCACTTCTTGAGAATGTTTATTCATAACCCTACCTCCCCAACTCAGGATGGTAGAAAACTGATGGGTTCTACCACCTTTCTGTCTACTAGGGGCAGGCTGAGGTAGAGAGAGGTGTGGTAGAGGAAATGGGTTCTACCACATTTCCTACTTCCTCTAGAAGTAGATGGGGAAGAAACAGCAAGGCTAGCTCTCTCTCTGAAAGCAGTGAAAGATCTGACGCAGCTTTATCTAATAGAAATTTCTGTGATAATGGCATTGTCTAGTAGAGTAGGCAATAGCCACATGTGGCTACTAAGTACTTGAAATGTGGCCAAAGCAATGGAAGAATTGAATTTATCATTTAATTTTCATTAAATATTAAAATTAAATAGTCACATGTTGTTAGCGGCTAGTATGTTTAACAGTACAGTTCTTGAGTTATAAAATGAATATAGAAGAACAATTTAAAGGTTAAGAATATTCCTTCTTAAGAATGTACTAGGTGCCAAGAACACTAGCATTAGGGAAATTTAAGAGAATTTCAGAAAAAAAAACATGGTCAAGGAATCTAAAAATTCAATCTCTGCTGAAACTGAATTTACTATACCTCCAAGTATGCCCTTCCCCAAAATGTACTAAGGCTATGGTAACAAAAAATAATAAGGAAAAAAGTATTCCATCTCAAATGAAAACAGAGAAGTAACAAATTGTCTTTAGATGTTGTAAGACAGAATCAAGAAATTACTAACACCATATCAGAACAAATAACATCTGTACTAGAGCTTCACAATTCTATGCCATAAGAAAACAGCATAATAATTATGTAACATATTCACAGCACAAAGAAAAAGAGAAAAAAAACATGCAAAAAACACATAAGGAAACCAATCTGGAAAGTAAATTCTCCAACAAGTTACAAAGAAAATGAATTCAAGAACACACAAGTTCAAATATGAGATGATAAAACTACAGAAAAAAATTTTTGAGAGAAAACCTGAGTAAATACACTGAAAAGCAAAGCAATTATCACTACAGAATTGTGACAAGAATTAAATAAAAAATGTAAGAACAGATTAGACAACTAAAAGTCAAATTACAATGGATTATAAAGTAGGATAATTGGTATTCCTAAAGTACATAACTGACAAAGGGATCGGAAAAAATTTTAAACATTTAAGAACAAAAATTCAAAAATAATTGTCATTTAAGAACAAAAATTCAAAAATAATGTTCCCTTAAATAAAGCAGGAAATGAATTTGAAGATAATATAGGACACTCCACATTGAGACGTAACCTAATCATCAAAGTATTTCTTAAAAAAGAGATTTCCAAGCATCTAAGAAAAAAAAATCCAATCACCAGTGAGTGGGGAAATAATGTGGCTGCCCTCACACTTCTTCACAGTGGCAATCAATAAAGAAGAAAATGAGGCAAAGAAAGAAAAAAAAAGTATGACATGATATAATAGAGGCATTCCGGGAAGATGGCATCAGAGTCGGCAGGTAGGGCTCAACTCTTTCACAGAAAAACAATGGAGAAAGAGCCAAAAGCTGTCTGAGGGACCTGCTCTGGGGGTCAGCAGACTTCCAGGAGGACGAGGGACAGAGAGACAAAAAACCCAAAACAACAAACCCCTGTGGCAGTTACTAAACTCACACAGCAGACAGTAAGGGGACTCACCCCCCATCCTCAAGACATAAAGCCTGGATAAAACACGAGGCACACTGCAGCTAACTGAGAGGGGAACAGAAGTTTTCTTCCCTGTTAGCTGTTACAAGGAAGATGGAGGGTGCGTTGGACGGCAGAGAGTGGTTTCTCTTCAGTGAATTAGGCCAGCAGAGCCCGCTTTGAATCTCTGCTCAGGCCAAACCAGAAACACAGGAAAACAGAGGTTGAAAGGAACACCTCTGTGCAAAGGTTGGCGAGCAAGTGCCATCTGCTGGCCAGCCAGGAAATTGCAAGGGAAAAAACAGTTGAGTTACCTGCAACTCCTGGGAGAAAATCTGTGCCCCATTAGTGAGTCCCTGGTCCAATTTTGATAGCTTAAGCTGGGCAATTTTAAAGACTCAGAATAAGTTCAATGAAAAATCAAAGAACAGGTGTGAAAAATAATTGGCAAGAGAGAGAAATTGACCATCAGAGTAAATACACCAACATATTCAGATGCCTAGATATCAGCAAAAAATTACAAGCCATACTAGTAAACAGAAAGAGATGGCCCAGCCAAAGGAACAAACCAACTATCCTAATGAGATACAAGATTTAAGACAATTAATCAATGATTATCACACAAATCTCCTAATTCAATTCAAAGAATTGAAGGGAAATATGACTAAAGAGATAAAGGATATGAATGTGTGCGTCTTGTCATAGGGTATCATTTCAGTAGGTGGAGACCCACACAATAAACAAGAAGATATTGAACTCCCATCCTGGGGAGACCTGCTATGTCCTCAAATAGAGAGGAACGAATTTCTCGAG
>JAQZBX010082614.1:0-13499 GCA_029593785.1 Cabassous unicinctus | reverse complement strand
TCAGTAGGGCGTTGAGCCCCACCCCTTGGTGGGTGGGGAATCAAATATAAAAGGCAAGGCAAAGAACAGAGTTGAAGCAGTTTTTGAGAGGCAGTTTTGATGTTGGAAAGAAGGCCCCAGGAGAAGAGAAGCGAGCAATTCACCTGATCATCTACAGTTGACCTTGTGGAGGAAACAGGAGCTAAGCCCGGAGAGAAACACAGCCCTGGGAAGAGAGGAACCCAAGAAGCCTGAACCCTGGCAAATGCTGGCAGCTGTCTTGCGCTAACATGTGGCAATGGACTGTGGTGAGAAAAGAAACTTAACGCTTTATGGCCTGGTATCTGTAGATTTTTCCCCAAATAAATACCCTTTATAAAGACCAACCCATTTTTGGTATTTCACATTAGCACCCCTTTGGCTGACTAATGCATGTATGATATAGCAATGATGAGTACAGGCCATTACACATTCTGTCAAAACCTATAAAATTGTGCAGCACAAAATGTAAACTATAATGTAAACCATAGACCATGGTTAGTGGCAATGCTTCAATATGTGTTCATCAATTGTAACAAATGTACCACACTAATGAAAGATGTTGTTAATGGGGGAAAGTGGGGAAGGGGAGGGGGTGGGGTATTGGGAATCCCTCTATATTTTTGATGTAATATTTATGTAATCTAAAGCTTCTTTCAAAATAAAATTTAAAAAATAAAAATTAATGCAAAAATACAAAATGAAAAAAATATCAAAAATTTATTTAAAAAGACTGGATCCAACCTTGCACTTGTACAATTCCCCTCACTTGCTTCATCCTAATTCCAGCCCTGTCAGATCCTGTCATTCCTGCCAGCCAGGCCTTAGAGAATTAATGCAGTGTTTAAAGGGAATTAATTTAAAATCTGAGAGCTATATCTGCAATAATCAAATAGTGCCAAATAAAATATAAAATCTCCATGGCATATGGATAGCTTTAGTTTATACATTTGCTTTAAAGAAAAACACTATTTTTAATTACAAAATCCATACCACCTAAATCACAAGAAAGAAAATTAAAGGCATCTAAAATTGTATCACTAAGATATAACCTTAATTAACATTTTAGTGTCTATATTTCCAGCTTAAAAGCAATATATATATTTTCATTTTAAATCAAGTTATTCAGTATATATTGTAACTTGCATTTTTTCATTTAACAATATTTCTGTACTATTAAATTTTTTACAATATGATTTCTCATGTGTTAGTTCATTTTATGTATATGTGTTAGTTCATTGTATGTATATACCAAATATAGATTATTCTAATTTTTTGCTTTGCAATAAATATCCTTATAGTTAAATAGTTTTTACAGTTATTTGCTTATTTACTTGGTATAAATTCCATGAAGGGGAATTGCTAGTCAACTTTCTTAAGGTTGCCAAATTGCCTTCTAGAAAGTTTCTGCCAATTTACACTCCCCTCCTAGAAGTACATAAGAGTAACTGTCTCCCATATCCTTGATTACATTGTGTACAATCAATTTCTAAAAGATGTCAAAGAAGACCTAAATAAATGGAAGTTCATGGACTGAAAGACTAAATATTATTAAGATGTCAATTCTACACAAAGTGTTTTACAGATTCAATGCAATCCCAATAAAAATTCCAACAGCCTTCTTTGCAGGAATGAAAAACTACTCAATAAATTTATATTGAAGAGTAAGGAACCCTGAATAGCCAAAGCCATCTTGAAAAAAGAAGAATGAAGCTGGAGGACTCACACTTCCTGATCTTACAACATATTACAAAGCCACAGTAATCAAAACAGCATGGTACTGGCACAAGGACAGGCATAGAAATCAATGGAATTGAATTGAGAGCTCAGAAATCAACCCTCATGTAAATGGGCAACTGATTTTTGACAAAGGGGCAAAATCAATTGGTAAAGAATAGTCTCTTCAACAAATGGTGCTGGGAAAACTGGATTTCCATATGCAAGAGAATGAAGGTGGATTCCTAACTTACACCATATACAAAAATTAACTCAAAATGGATCAAAGACCTAAATATAAAACTTCTAAAAGAAAATGTATGGAAGCATCTTCAGGATCTTGTGTTCAGCAATGGATTCTTAGACTTTGCACACAAAGCACAAGCAACAAAAGAAAAAAATAGTGAAATGGGACCTCATCAAAATTAAAAACTGTTGTGCCTCAAAGGACTTTATCATGAAAGTAAAATGACAACCTGCACAATGAAAGAAAATATTTGGAAACCATATATCCAATAAGGGTTTAATATCCAGAATATATAAAGAAATCCTACAACTCAAAAACAAAAAGGCAAACAACCCATTTAAAAATGGGCAAAAGACTTGAACAGACATTTCTCCAAAGATAATATACAAATGTCCAAAAAGCACATGAAAAGATGCTCAACATCATTAGCTATTAGGGAAGTGCAAATTAAAAGCACAATGAAATACTGTATCATACCACTAGAATGGCTACTATTAAAAAACTCGAGAATTACAAGTGTTGGAGATGTGGAGAAATAGGAACGCTCATTCATTACTGGTGGGTATGTAGAATGGCACAGGAGCTATGGAAGACAGTTTGGCAGTTCCTCAGAAAGTATAGAATTACAACATGACCTGGCAATACCACTTCTAGGTATACATCCAAAAGAATTCAGAGCAGGGACTTGAACAGATATTTGCACACCAATGTTTATAGCAGCATTATTCATAATTGCTAAAATTTGGAAGCAACCCAAGTATACATCAACCGATGAATGGATATACATATAATGGAATATTACTCAGCCAAAATAAGGAATGAAATTCTGATATATGTGACAACATGGATGAACCTTGAAGACATCGTGTTGAGTGAAATAAGCCATACACAAAAGAATAAATATTGTATGATCTCACTAATATGAAATAGAAAAAACAAATTTATAGAGTCAAAACTAGAATATATATTGCAACAGGACAGAGTGGAGGTAGGGAATGGAGAGTTAATGTTTAAATTGTACAGAGTTTCTATTTGGATTGATTATAAAGTTTTAGTAATGGATGGTGCTGATGATAGCATAACATTGTGAACATAATTAACAGCACTGAATTATATATTTGAATATGGTTAAAGGGAAATTTTAGGTTGTATATATGTTACTAGAATAAAAGTTAAAAAGAAAATAAAACAGGACTGCACAACACAGTGAACCCTATTGTAAATGAGAGATTATAGTACATTATAAAAGCATTCTTTCATGAATTGTAATGAAAGTACCACACAAATGCAAGGTTTTCATAGTAAGGTGGCATATGGGAACTCTATTTTATGCATGATTTTTCTGAAAACCTACAATTTCTCTAACAAAAAATGATATTTGCCATAAAAAGGAATCAATTTGTGGAGAAAACTGATGAGGTTACTTTAAACACTATAAATAAAGTCATTTAGGGTTTGCAATAATTGTATTTCTTTGCAACAGAAGAGAGGGATGCTTTAAGATAAGCACTGCAGTATGCTAATAGTCTACTGCAGTATTCTTCAAATTTGAAAAATTGCTGAATTTTTAAAGGATTCTCAATATTGGATAAATTATTCTGTTATCTAAATATGAACAAACATAAAACCAGAGAAAACTTTTTGTGCATATAATTCTCTTACTAAAGCAAATTTTTAAATTATATATATTTAAAACTGTAAAGCCAGGAAAGTTCAAATTGGAAACATTAAAGAAACATGAGAAATAATGCTGAAATTAGATCACAAGTGTTAGATTTAATAGCAAAAAGTTGTGGCCACACATTGGTGCCAATATTTATTTTGCTACTCTATTTTTACTTTTAAAAAATTAATACAAAGAAAATGCTTCAATTATACTTATGCCTATTCCTAAAATTATGTCACGCATAATAGTAAAAAATGTCAATGGTAGTTCAGGAAAATCATTAACTCATCCAATAGGAAACTCTGCCAATAAGCAAATCATAAATACCAATTTTAAGATAATGTTATAAAGAAAAAAAATGCTCAACAAATATTTGTTGAATGAATGAAGGTGTTCAATAATTTGTAAAAGTTCCTTATATATCAAAGGAATTAATTTTTAGGATGCGTTTCAAATATATTTCTCAGTTTTTCATGTATCTTTTAGACTTGTTTATTATGTTTTCTGCTGTATAGAAATTTTTTAAAAAATCAATTAATCAAGACATCCAAGATGGTGGAATAGGGAGTGGCAGGGTATACGCATCCTCTAGAAGCAGCAGGAAGACAGGCAGGCTTGCCAGGCACAGGAGAAGTGGTGGGACCGCAGGTTGATCAGTGTGGGCAGCCAGCAAGGAGGGACAAGAAATAAAAATGATCATAAGAGGATACTATGAAAAACTGTATGTCAACAATTTGGACAAATTAGATGAAATGGACAAATTTCTAGAAGCAGACAAAAAGCCTACACTGACATAGAAGACATAGAAGAGCTCAACAGACCAATCACAAGTAATGAGCTTGAATCAGTCATCAAAAACCTCCCGACAAAGAAAAGCCCAGGACCAGATGACTTTACAGGTGAATTATACCAATCATTCAAAAAAGAACTAATACAAATCTATTCAAACTCTTCCAAAATACTGAAGAGGAGGGAATATTATCTAGCTCATTCGTTGAAGCCAACATCACCCTAATACCAAAGCCAGATAATAATGCTACAAGAAAAGAAAATTACAGACCAATATCCCTAATGAATATAGATGCAAAAATCCTCAACAAAACACTTGCAAATGGAATCCAACAGCACAATAAAAGTATTATACACCATGATCAAGGGGGTTTTATCCCAGGTATGCAAGAGTGGTTCAACACAAGAAAATTAATTAGTGTAATATACCATATTTACAGATCAAAGAAGAAAAATTACATGACCATCTCTATTGACAGAGAAGAGGCATTTGACAAAATCCAGCATCCTTTCTTGATCAAAACACTTTGAAAGATAGGAACAGAAGGAAACTTCTTCAACATGATAAAGAGCATATATGAAAACCCCACAGCTAACATCCTACTCAATGGTGAAAGACTAAACACTTTCCCTCTAAGATCAAGAATAAGACAAGGATGCCCACTGTCACTACTCTTATTCAACATTGAGTTAGAAGTTCTTGCTAGAGATATTAGGCAAGAAAAAGAAATAAATGCCATCCATATTGGAAAGGAAGAAGTAAAATTTTCACTATTTGCAGGTGATATGATTCTATATATAGAAAGTCCTGAAAAATCTACAACAAAGCTATCAGAACTAATAAACAAGTTCAGCGAAGTGACAGCATTTAAGAGCAACATGCAAAAATCGGTAGTATTTCTTTACATGAGAAATGAGCAATGTGAGGAGGCAATCAAGAAAAAAATTCCATTTACAATAGCAACAAAAAGAATCAAATATCTAAGAATAAATTTATGCAAATATTCTTGCTGACCTGATTTTGTGATAATCAGGGTAGGCTAAACATTCGCTATATTAGAAATCATACATGTGTCCCCAGACCTAGTTTTTCTCCCTAGGTCTGGTTTTTAGAATGCTGGTAATTAACTAAGCCTGATTTATTATATGACCATTCAGTATGGGAAAAGACTGTAACTTTGGGTATCTTTGGTCAACCTTAAGAGATATAGCAGGGGGACAGATGTGGCTCGGGTGGTTGGGCGTCCGTCTCTCATATGGAGGGACCTGGGTTTGATCCCGGGGACCTCCCGGTAAAAATAAAAAAAAGAAAAATATAGAAGGTGCATGGGCCACTAGGCCCTGTGCGCGGGTGTGCCGCCAGGCCCCGCGAGTGGGTGAGCCACCAGGCCCTGTCCACCATTGCGCCGTCAGGCCCCGTGAGCCACGCAGCAAGATGATGATGTAACAGGAGAGTGACACAAGGGAGAGCCAAGATGAGACGCACTGAAAAACCAGGAACTAAGCTGGCGCAGGTGGTAGGATGCCTCTCTCCCACATCGGAGATTCCAAGGATCGAATTCCAGTGAAGACAGGAGGAGAAGGATGAGAAGAGAGGGCAGGAAATGGACACAGAGAGTTGCCCAGTGAATGGACACAGAAACAGCAAAAACAGGGAGGAGGGGGGTAAAAATGGATAAAAGTAAGTAAATAAATAAATAAATCCCTAAAAAAAAAGTATAGGGAGTAAGATATGGACTACAGTTAGTAGTAATACTTTGACAATGCTCTTTCATGATTTGTTAGCAAATGTTTCACACAATGCAGGGTGTTTGTGGGGGGGTGATGTGTGGGAGCCCTGTATGATGTTATGCATTTTTGTTTTGTAAGTTCATGATGTTTATTGAACACTTACAGTTTATGTATGTTCATGTATGAATAATACACATCAATAAATTGTTTTTAAAAAAAGAATAAATTTAACTAAGAATGTAAAGGACTTGTACACAGAAAACTATACAACATTGCTAAAGGAAATCAAAGAAGTCCTAAATAAATGCAAATGGAAGAATATTCCATGTTTATGGATTGGAAGACTACATATCATTAAGATGACAATTCGACCCAAATTGATTTACAGAGTCAATGCAATCCCAAATAAAAATTCTAACAGCCTTTTTTTGCAGAAATGGAAAAGCCAATAATCAAATTTATTTGGAAGGGTAAGGGGCCCTGAATAGCCAAAAACATCTTGAAAAAGAAGAATGAAGTTGGAAGAATCACACTACCTGACTTTAAAGCATATTACAAAGCTACAGTGGTCAAAACTGCATGGTACTGGCATAAAGATAGACGTATTGACCAATGGAACTGAATTGAGAGTTCAGAAATAGGCCCACACATCTACAGCCAACAGATATATGACAAGGCTGCCAAGTTCATTCAACTGGGACAGAATAGTTGTTTAACAAATGGTGCTGGTATAACTGGATATCCATATTCAAAAGAATGAAAGAAGATCCCTTTCTCATAATGTATATAAAAATTTAACTCAAGATGGATCAAAGTCCTAAGTATAAAAGCCAGAACCATAAAACTCCTAGAAGTAAATGTAGGGAAGCAACTACGAGATCTTGTGGTAGCAATGGTTTCATAAACTTTACAACCAAAGTGCGACCAATGAAAGAAAAAATAGATAAATGGGACCTTCTCAAAATTCAAAACTTTTGTGCTTCAAAGGAGTTTGTCAGGAAAATGAAAAGGCAGCTTACTTGATGGGAGAAAATATTTGGAAACCACATATCCAATAAGTGTCTAATATCCAGCATATATAAAGAAACCTACAAGCTAACAATAAAAACACAACCAAATTTAAAAATGGGCAAAAGACTTGAAAAGACATTTTTCAAAAGAGGAAATACAAATGGCTAAAAAGCACCTGAAAAGATGTTCAACATCACTAGTTATTAGGAAAATGCAAATCAAAACTACAATGAGATATCATTTCACAGCTGTGAGACTGGTACTATTTTTTGAAAAAAAAAAAAACAAAAAAACAACAACAACAGAAAACTTTAAGTGCGGGAAAGGATGTGGCAAAATAGGAAGACTTATTCATTGCTGGTGGGAATGTAGAATGGTGCATCCACTGTGGAGGACAGTTTAGAGGTTCCTCAGGAAGCTAAGTATAGACTTGCCAAATGATCCAGCAATCCTGCTTCTAGGTATATACCCAGAAAAGTTGAAAGCAGGGAAACAAACAGATATATGCACATTAATGTTCATTAGCAGCATTATTCACAAATGCCAAAAGATGGAAGCAACCCAAGTGTCCATCAACAGATGAATGGATAAACAAAGTACATATACATAAGATGGAATATTATTCAGCTATAAGAAGGAATGAAGTACTGATGCATGCAACAACATGGATGAACCTCGAGGACCATATGTTGAGTGTTTCTTTACACTAGGAATGTGTAAATAAAGTAGAAACATCCTTTGTCCAGACACAAAAGGACAAATATTGTAAGATCTCACTGATATGAACTAAGTATAGTGAACAGACTCATGGAGGTAGAGTCTGGAAGATAGGTTACCAGGAGATAGAATGGAAGTAGAGAATAGTAAGCCAATGCTTAATCTGTGAGAATTTATAATGAGGTGGTTGTAATGGTTTGGAAATGGATGGAGGTGATGGTGGTGCAGCAATGTAAGTAAAATTAACAGCGCTGAAGTGTGTGTGTGTGAATGTGGTTGAAAGGGGACGTTTGGGGCTGTATATGTTGCTAGCAGAAAAGCTAGAGGATTAAAGGTGAGATTGCATAACACAGTGATCTCTGTGGTGGCCAAGGATTGTGGTTGATAATACAAATATAAGAAAGTTCTTTCAGGAGCTATAACAAGGGCACATTACTAGTATAGGGTGTTGATACTGGGGTGGTATATAGGGGAAAAATGCACCTAAAGCATCCTTCTATGTAGTATATAAATGTGTATATACTTCTGTGTAGGATATAAACATATCTTTGTTGCCATGGGTATGTTTTCTAGATAGATAAAGGCCTACATAGTAGCTAACAAGATATTAAACTGCCCTCCTGCTTTTGGCAATAGTGAATATTGCTGCTATGAACATTGGTGGGCATATATCTGTTCATGTCCCTGTTTTCAGTTCTTCTTCATATATCCCCAGCAGTGGGATTGTTGAATTATATGGTAGTTCTAAAGTTAGCTTCCTGAGGAACCACAAAACTGTCCTCCACAATGGCTGCATCATTCTACATTCCCACCAGCAGTGGATAAGTGTTCCCATTCCTCCACATCCTCTCCAACACTTGTAGTTCTCTGTTTTTTTAATAGCCACCAGTCTAATGGGTTTAAGATGTTATCTTGTAGTTTTGATTAGCATATCCCTAATACTAGTGATGTTGAGCATCTTTTCATGTGCTTTTTAGGCATTTGTATTTCTTCTTTGGAGAAGTATCTATTCAAATCACTTTCCCATTTTTTATTTTTTATTTTTATTTTTTTATTTTTTTAAAGATTTATTTATTTTTTATTTATCCCCCGCCCCTTGTTGCTTGTGCTGCTGTGTCCATTCGCTGCGTGTCTTCTCTGTGTCTGCTTATCTCCCCTTTGCTGTGAGGTCTTGCCACATCAGCCCACAGCGCCGTGCGAGCCGGCCTGCCCTCACAAGGAGGCGCCGGGAAGCAAACCCGGGGCCTCTCATATGGTAACGGGTGCTCTATCCATTGCGCCACACCCGCTTCCTGCCGTGAGGTTGCTGCATCAGCCCACCGCACCGCTCAGGCCAGCGTGCCCTCACAAGGAGGCCTCGGGATGTGAACCCGGGCCTCCCATATGGTAAACGGGGGCTCTATCCACTGAGCCACACCAGCTTCCCACTTTCCCATTTTTTAAATGGGTTGTTTGTTTTTTTATTTTCAAGGTGTAGGATTTCTTTATATATGCTGGATATTAGGCCCCTATCAGATATATGGTTACCAAATATTTTCTCCCATTGAGTAGGCTGCCTTTTCACTTTCTTGACAAACTCCTTTGAGATGCAAAAGTTTTTAATTTTGAGGAGGTCCCATTTATCCATTTTTTTTTTTTGTTGCTCGTGCTTTGGGTGTAAAGTTCATGAAACCATTTCCTAATACAAGATCCTGTAGATGATTCCCTACATTATCTTCCAAGACCTTTATGGTCTTGGCTCTTATATTTAGATCTTTGATCCATCTTGAGCTAATTTCTGTATAAGGTGTGAGATGGTGTCCCTCTCTCATTCTTTTGGATATGGATATCCAGTTCTCTGAGTACCATTTGTTGAAGAGGCCATTCTCTCCCAGTTGAATGGGCTTGGTGGCCTTATCAAGGATCTATATCAGAACTTAACAACCCAAATGTCCATCAACAGATGAATGGATAAGCAAATTTTGGTATATACATACAATGGAATATTACTCAGCTGTAAGAGGGAATGCAGTATTAAAACACGGGATAACATGGTTGAATCTTGAAGACCTTATTTTGAGTGAAGCAAGATAGGCACTGAAGGACAAATATTACATGATCTCACTGATATGAATTAAGCAAATTGAGCAAACTCACAGAGCTAAAGTCTGGAAGACAGGTGTAGCAGTTTGGCATTGTTTATGAATTCAAAAATTAGATAATGGATTATGTTTGTAAACTGGTCTATTCCTCTGAGTGTGATTAAATTATGATTAGGGCTTTGAGTGGGTCACGTCAGTTGGACCAAGGAGCTGTGGACTCAAAGAGAAAACCACACAAGAGAGAAGAGAGTTGGAGTTTTGAGCTGGAGCCCAGGAAGTAAGCACACAGAGGAGCAGAGCCCCTGAGTCCAGAGAGAACCAAGCCCCAGGGAGAGAGACAGAGCCAGTAGCCTGATAGTCTACAGCTGGCCTTATGGAGAGAGGCAAAGCCTAGAGAACATCATAGTCTACAGCTGACCTGGTGGAGAAAACAGAGTAGTTGAGCACAGAGAGAAGTGAGCCCCTGGAAGAGAAGAATCCAGGAAGCCTGAACTCTGGCAGACATCAGCAGCCATCTTGTTCCAACATGTGGCAATAGACTTTGGTGAGGGAAGTAACTTATGCTTTATGGCCTGGTAACTGTAAGCTTCTACCCCAAATAAATAACCTGTATAAAAGTCAACAGATTTCTGGTATTCTACATCAGCACCCCTTTGGCTGACTAATGTAACAGGTTTAAAGGAGACAGAAAGGGAGAAGAGGGTTGTGAGCCAATGCCCATATGGGCGAAGGTGGAAGGGTATAGTTGTGCAGTGGATAGGCATGACAGTGGTGCAGTGATGCTATTGGGTTGGGCAGTGCTGGTCTGTGAGGGAGGTAGGGTGAGGAGGGTGGGTTGGATTATTCATGGAACTGGGGGGAGGGTTGGGGGAGAGAACAGGTAAACTTTGGGGATTTGCGAGTATGTGGTTGAAACTACAATGTTGGGAATGTTTTTTTGGCAAATATGGCAGGGGAGGATTACTAGTGTAGGGTGGTGGATGTGGGGAGCATTCGGGACAGGGTGCACCTGGGGCAGGCTTCTAGGGAGTGTGTGAGTGTTCATCTTGTCATAGTGTGTTGTATCAGTGGGTGGAGACCCACATAATGAGCAGGACGGTGTTGGATTCCCATCCTGGGGAGTCCTGCTATGTTCTCAAATAGAGGAGCAGGAGTCTCTCAAGAGTATAGGCAGTGCCTAATAGGGGAGGAAAGGCCAGTATGTCAAGCCCTCAATGTTGTTGCAAGTAACTATGAATCTTTCTCTTCAAGGAATGAAGCTTGGTGATTGCCATGGGTCCCGAGGGGAGGAGGAGGGAGGAATAGAACAGATGGAACATGGGGCATTTTGGAGGCGATGGAAGTGTTCTACATGATCTTGCAATGGATACAGACCATGTTAAATTTCATCAAAACTTATAAAAGTGTATGGTCCAAAATGTAAACCATAATGTAAATCACTGACCATAGTTAACAGCTATGTTTCAATAGTTGTACATCAATTGTAACAAATGTACCATCCACATATAATATGTTATTAAAAGGGAAAGGGGAAAAGGGGGAGGATGTTGGATATATGGGAATCCCCTATATTCTGTATGTGACTTTTCTGAAACCTAAAGCTTCTTTGAAGACAAAATGAAAAAAAAATAGACACTGGGGGAATAAACGGAAGAAAATGCCACTGTACATACAAGATAACAGATCTTACAGTGATGAAAAACATAATGTCAAAAAATTCTTTTTAATTTTATATTGTTTATTAATTTTTATTATCCAATTTTTAAAAATTTTGTATTTTATTTGTTATTTTTAAACTATCATTATTATTTCATTTTCTTATTAACAGTATTTGATTATTTTGTTGGCTTCATTTTTGAAGAAGTTTTGGATCACAGAAGAGTTACAACTGTGGCAAGGGAGGATCATTGGTGTGGGGTGTCAGAGATGGGAGATACATGGGAGGAGGTTCACCTGGGGCATACCTATAAGGCATATAAATGTGTTCAAGTGTTCATGGGGCATTGTCACAGTGGGTGGAGACTCACACAATAACTGAAAGAATATCAAATTCCCATCCTGGGGAGCTCAGCCACATTCTCTAATGGGACAGCAAAAATCTCCTGAGTACAGGGGCAGTGACTAGTGAAGGAGGGTGGACCATTGACAGGCCCTTGATATTGATGACTGTACTTATGAATCTTTACTCTTGAAATTGAAACATAGCCTAGTATTATAAGGTGCCTAAGAGTTACCTCCTGAGAGCCTCCTTGTTGCTCAAACATGACCCCTCTCTAAGCCAAACTCAGGATATAAATGCATTACCTTCCCTCCAGCATGGGACATGACTCCCAGGGACGAGCCGCCCTGGCACCGAGGGATTACTACCAAGCACCAATAAACCAATGCGACTGGAAAAAGACCTTGACCAAAAAGGGGGAAAGGGTAAAGACAAATGAGTTTATATGGCTAAGAGACTTTAAAGTGATTCGGGAGGTCATTCCAGAGGTTACACTTATGCAAGTCTCAGCAGGATCTCATTGACTGCCAAAGTAAATATTGCCTCAAATAGTGGGTCTTCTGAGAGCTCTGGAGACATCCAGACACTATAGGCAGGGCAGACAGCTAAGGAGTTTGGCACCCTGCCAATGGGCTCTACTTGGGAATTTATGCTCCCCGGTATGACAGCATTGGACTCAGTTGTGGTTTCCCTACAAATGGCTCTTCTGCCCCTTCTATTTGAACATATAGTTAGTACTAGAGTTGATAGGTATACGTTCAAGAGACTGAAATCTTTGGGCTGTCCATGTGCCAGCTGGGTCCTGAATCTCAAAAGAGTTGCAATACCTATTCTCAAGTTCATTGGACTTACCCAGGACAACTAATAAGGAGACGATCATGGATAATGCCCATCCCAAGGAACAGAGAGAGTCTGCAACTGCAAGCAAGACAGTCCCATCCGTCTGCCTCATGGGATCTAAGCTGCCTCTCAATTAGAGACGGAGTGGGCATCACCATCCCAGAATCCTCAGGATTGGGGAATGAACAATGGACTAGAGTAGACTTACTGTTATTCTACTATAGACTTATTGTGATTCTAGCAATGGAAGAACTTTTATCATTGATGTGGAAGCAGTGGCCACGGGACGTTCTGAGGGAAGGGAGAGGAAAAATAGGTGTAATATGGGGGCATGCTTGGGACTTGGGAATTGTCCTGAATGACACTGCAGTGACAGATATAGCCATTATATATCTTGTCATAACTTACAAAATTGTGCAGGAGAGAGTGTAAACTACAAACCACGCTTAGTGGTAATGCTTCAAAATGTGCTCTTCAACTGTAACAAATGTACCACACTAATGAAGGATGTTGCTAATGTGGGAAAATGTGGGAGGGGTAGGGAGTGGGGCATACAGGAATCCTCTGTATTTTTTATGTAACATTTATGCAATCTAAGTAGCTTTAAAAATTTTTTTTAGGTATATTAAAAAAATAAAATAAAATAAAATATACTATAAACAATACAAATTAAAAAAAAAAAAA
>JAQZBX010082613.1:0-13507 GCA_029593785.1 Cabassous unicinctus | reverse complement strand
TTTTTTTTTTTTTTCCTCTTATTTGGAAACACCCCAAATGCATCCAAAGCAACATATTTTGAAGTGTTAGAAAATTATTGAAATTATTCTTTATTAGATAAAAACTATTTTAGAAATGGAAACCTAAACCAAAATTCAATGTGCTCAGAAACATTGATAATTAGTATACAAAAAAATCTTTAATAACAATATTTTAATTTTTATTTGACCCACACTGACACAGACTCTTAGGAACTTTTATCTTGGTCAGAAGCATTTTTAGCATTAAACAATATGGGTGTTCCTTATTTTCCTGAGTAAAGCAGAGAATGATAAATTTTGATTACTGTTACTAAAATATGGTACAAGGCACTAAAAATGGAATAAGGTTCAAAACTTCTGTGGGAATTCTCGATCCAACAGATATCCTTTATTATACTTTACTGGTTTCATTAGGCCAGTACGTTAAATGGCCTATACATCAACGTCCAGCAAGTAAAGAAAGTTATGACTGGCTATGTTCTTTTCATGGCCCAATATTTCTACCCCTGAGTAAAGCATAAAAGAGGTAGAAAATATCCACTCTTTGAAGCATAGAGCTTGAGAAATTGAGCTTGAGAAATTGAGGTTTCAGAGCTGCTCAAACCCTTGAAAAGAAATTCACTTCATCAACAAAGGCATAGGTAAGAGCCAAATGTTGTTTATTATTTTAGGGATGGAGAATAATGGGAACACTGGACATTCTTTGTCTGGCCTCTGTCACTTGGTGTATTAGTCTGCCAAAAGGGAGCTGATGCAAAGTACTAGAACTCTGTTGGCTTTTATGAAGGGTATTTATTTGGGTGAAAGCTTAGTTACAAGGCCCTAAAGAGTCCAACTCAAGGCTGTTTTCTCACAAATGTAAAATGAACTAAATAAAAAATGTCAGTTGCCATGTGTTAAAGCAAGATGGTCACTCATGTCTTTGGTCTCTCCTTCCTTCTTCCTCTTGAGGCTCCCTGGGCTCAGCTTTTTCCCGATCTCAGCTGTACGTGGCATGGGGCTTGTGTATCAGGGTTTTCTCTCAGCTGCAAACTTTAAGTGAACGGCTCATCTCTCCCCAGGGACCCAGAATAAAAAATGACAGAGCTCTCTCTCTTCCAGGTGTCTTCTTAAGCGAGTGTGCATTTATAGGGGGTGGGCATTCAACCTGAGTCACACCTTACTAACATGGTCAAATCAAAGCCCTAATCTTAACAGGTAATTTAATCAAGAGCCCCTCAACTGAATCCAATATAATCAAAAGTTTTACACCCAGAAGCATAGATCAGATTACAAACATAATCTTTCTCTTTTGGGGATTCATAAATAATCTCAAACTGCCAGATTTAGTATCCTCAAACTTCCATCAGCCAGGTACTGCCCAGGCTAGAGAATGGATCAACCTCTATTTGGCAAAGTACTAAAAATTCCCGTAATAAAACGACCTTTTCTTCCATACGTGTTTTAGAGAAATGTTGTGGACAGAACCTTTCAAATAGTTTATTCTAAATCTTTCACTTTGTAGAGTAAGACTTTAGTTTCAAATAAATGAATTTCTTTTGTAAGGTGAGCTATTATTCATATAGTTAAGACAAAAATCCAGATCTTATGTTTCTTTATTAAACAGTTTTTTATTAGAGAAGTTGTAGGTCTACTGAAAAAGCATGCAGAAAATACAGAGTTCCCAAATATGACCCCTATTACTAATATTTTACATTAGTGTGATACCTTTGTTACAACTGATTAAAGAATATTATTATAATTGTACATTAACATTGGTCCTTAGTCCTTAGTTAACATTAGTTAGATCCTATGTATATTACTTTTCATTTTTTATTTAGTTCATTTTACATTTGTGTCCCTTTTCTTGCCTTTTAAATATATTTCATGTTTGTTATTGCCTCCAATGTGATCTTCACAAAAAGTTGATATACAAGAACGACTTATTTGTTTGTACCTCTACCAAGTCAAAGAGGAAACAATCTCAGAATGGTGTAATATACTTGTTGTTCTCAAAGAAATTGAATTTATTTTAAGGTATTTCCAAATGTAGTTAACGCTAAATAAAATATCCCCAATTGTCCAATTCACCTAACCATACAACTGAGAAACTATACCGTATTTGAGAAAATCCAAGCTTTTTATTTGTAAAAAGCTTTATCCTTGCCAATAACAGTACAAGAAATGTCATTTTTCATCTGGCTATAGCAAGCTTCTCATGGATCTCCAAAGAACTGCTTCAAATCTCTTTGTCATGGAACTGAGAAAATTGAAGCTATTCATCAATCCCAAAGAGTAGCATGCTAGGGTGTGAGACTTTCCATGACTTTGTTTTGACCTTGTTTTCCTTGATAATTTAACATTGGTGAAATAGTTCTGGCTGGTAAACTCTTCAAGGTCAGTGTCAGATTTACAGAAACAAAAATGTGCCAACTAATATTAGATTGGCTGATCAACACTTAAGAAATTATAAGCCTAATGATAATTTAATATTCTTTAGTGGTACAAGCTATTGTGAAAAAAAGTTTGTAAAAAAGAATAATGTAGATTTATTTTGCTGTTTCTAATTACTGATCCTTTATTCTTTTTTATTTAATGATAAAGTATTCTGCCAAACAAATTTGTTTGACTATGTTTCACAGAATCCATTAATACTAGTGAAAATTAACCCGAATTCCCTAACCTTTTGACAATGGGTGAGTAGAGCCACCTCTGTTGTTAATATCAACAAATCCTCAAATTTCTCCCAATCTCATCTTTTGGCACAGTGACCTGTCTGAACTCCATGCCTTAAAATCTGAGAGCCTGAGAACCTGAGAACAAATCCTTCTATGGCCTAAAAGAGCCTGCTTAGACAACAAATAACATTTGATTTGTATTGGCTAATTTTAGAATCATAAAATTATCTAATATAATGAGCATAACAATTCAGTGGTTTAATGAATTCTTTTTGTTGCTTTAACATTTTTACTAAGCAAAGAGATATTAGTCTCTTTCGTTGAGAGAATATTGAACACACATTTGAAGCTAAAAGAGAAAAAAATCCCAAGCATTATCTCACATCCCATAAATTTTCTTTAACCTTGGGATAACTTTCTCAGTAAAAATGGTAAAAGTGATTTAATAGCTGAAGAACATCATTTCCCATTTATCTTTAAAGGTATGTTTTCCTGTTGTTTCTATCTTTCTGTTTGCATTTTACAAAAAAAACAGCCATATTCAGTGTATGTTATATTAAAAACTTAGCATTAAAGTTTTTGGGTTATATAATGTTAAATATTCAGGGTCATTTTTATGTTTTACATAAATTTTAACCTGCAGAACATGACCCTTAGATACTAAAGAGCTAAGAGAATACAAAAGAAGTGCATAATTTCCAGAGTAGAAATTATAAATCACTTTTCATGAAATATAACCACATAATGATATATTTTGAAAGTTCTAATATGAGTCTTATAGATTATGAATAGGGCTTGCTTTATTCTCGATGGTAGGACAGCTACATTAAAGAATGTAGCTGAATAAACGATTGAATTAAAGGATGGGAAGAGATAGAGAGATAGAGAGATAGATAGGATAGACAGAGAGATAGAAAGGTTAGAGAGATAGATAAAAAGATATATTCTCATAATATTTTACATAATTTGAGAAGCTCATTACTATCTTTCTAATCTACTTAAGACTCTAAGAGAAAACTGTAACCAATATACCAATTAGGTTTATTTGAATTAGTAGGGCTAATTATTTTTTTTTTTCATTTATTTTCATGGAGATGTAAAAGTATTAGTTTTAAAATATATTCTTTTCAAATGTTTATACATTGAAGACATTAAAGATGTCTTCATTATAAATGAGTCATGACATTAAAAAACAATTTTCCAAATTAAAGCAATTCATAGGTGACACTTTTGAACATGTTTTTTCATTTCCCCTAGAGTGAAACCTGTTGAAAGTGCAAGTACAAAATATATGAATGAAGTAAAATGTTCATTAAGATATAACAAACCATTTCCTATAGAATGTTAATGTCACCGTATCAAAGAATTCCTCTGAAACACAAATCTTTGCTTTAAATTTCAGTGCCTAAAATAGATAAGCTTTAAGAATTTGTCTGCACATATTTTACATTTTTCACTTTAAACTAGTACATTCCAAGTGTTTCAAGATTTGAGTTATAATTTCTGACACTGAATCAAAAATTTTAAATTTTCAGGCTTACAATTAATAATTCAGAAAGTGAGAGTAACCCTACATATGTACTTTACTTGACATAAGACTGTGATACAAAAATAATCTGCATTCTCAAAAATGTGCCTAAATAGCAATACTATTATACCTCGACACAACAACACTTCAAGATATTATTCACAAATCATCAAGCATTAATTTAGCATACACTATTTTCCTTTAATATTAGTATATGAAGAAAAAGTAATTTTCTAGAAACTAAGAAATGCTTGTCCATGCATGCTCAAGATAAAGCCATTCATTTTTCAAGTTTTCACATTTGCTTAAATAGAAAACACCTAAGTAATTGGCAAAGGAACTTTTAAAAGTTAAAATGATTAACCACAAAGAAGGCAGTTTGAACAAGTTTCATTTCTACAAATCACCATTTTCAAAATGTGTAAGATGTAAGTACAAGTGGTTAAGGACTCTAATAATTAGCCAGCGGGGACAGATGTGGCTCAAACGGTGGGGTGTCCGTTTCCCATATGGAGGAACCTGGGTTCGATCCCCGGGACCTCACGGTAAAAAAAAAAAAAAAAAAATTAACCAGCTACACAAGGCAGAAATCTAAAACATACAGTAACACCATCTAGAACAGGTACAAAATTTTCTTATCAAGGAGGTCTTAACATTCTACTTCTCCTGATCCTTCGCCACATTTTTATTGTTATACCTAAAGAAAAAAGAAGACGTTTCCATGAAAAAGCCATAGAAAAACACACACGCTCAACAAGAAAACGCAAGAATTGGCAGGTTAGTTAAGATTAATTAAATTTGAAAGAGCACTACATTTTCATCTCTCCTATGTTTTCCAATATTCTACAATATGTTTGCTGTATCAAAGATAGTCTGTTTAGAGTAAATTGGCTACTTTTCAAATCCTTCCAGGGTTAGGGGATGATTTTAAGGGAGATAATAGAATTTAAATGGAAACAATAGAAAGAATGAGAACTGAAGCCAGGAAAGTGACTGGTTTGTTTGGGGACAGCATGCAGTTAGACCACACAGTGTACTGCACAGAGGCTGCGTAAAGGTCTTAAACGATCGGCTAAAGAGTTTGGATTTTACTTGTTGGCAAAGAGAAAAGTGCGAATAGAGGTTTTTAAAAAGGGAGTCGACAAACCTGACTTGTAAATCATAACAGGACAGTGGAGGGTATTTTTGCAGGGAGAGAGACTGAATGCAGAGAGTTCCATGAGGACACTGCAGCAGTAGAGAAAGAGAATGAAATGTTAGCTAGTGTCACAGGCACAAGAGAAATGACAAGCATCAGACAAGGTGACATGAAGTGCTGAGTTAAGTACAGTACGTGGAAAATTCAAGTTGCCAAAATCAATTATTTATGAAAATACCTAATCTAAATGCTATGCATTCTTTTAAAAAATTATATCACACTTTTTCTGGGTAGTTGATTAAATTTGTATTTCTCTTAGAATAAGGGTGGAAGAAGAATATCTGTAGATAATACCCTAATAAAAGCTTTGCTTAAATGGCAAGCATACATATCAATTATACATATAAATATATACACACACACACACACACACATAACTATACATATACTATGGGTAGAATATACAAAAAAACTTCAGGATTTTTCAGAGAAATGACCTGTTTCCATTTTTTAAATCATTTCCAGTTATCTTTAACTGATTTGATCTTAAGTAATACAACTTTTCTATTTTGGACTTTTGTTATTTCTTTACTCTACCACCTACATACTTTCTTTTTCCCTGTTTTGGTAGATACTATCAAGCTGACTGGGAGCTACTAAAAAATGAAATAGGGATGTAACAGAACTAACAAAGATAACTGAGTAAATACAGTTAAATGTGTATACTCTGTACAGATTTTAAGTTTCTATCTTTTATAAAAATTAATATATTAAGGGGAACTTAACATAACATTGATGCAGATAACAAAGTAGATACAATTAATGGACAACTAGTGGTTTTTATCCAATATATCTATGTTAAGCTATATTAAATGATATTAATAGAAGCAGATAATGTCAAGGAATTAAAGAATGGAGTTAATCACAATCATTTGTATTTCTTTACGAATAATCTTAGAGCATAAGAAGGGTCCAAACTTTGATGAAGATTCACTCGTTTGTTTAGTTTTTTAAATACAGTGTTTAACTTTTATTTTGAAACAATTTCAAACCTACAGGACATTTACGAAAATAATGCAACCCCACCCAGAGAACTCCCAGACACACGGATACACCAATTATAACAGTTTGCCATATTTCCATATCATTCTTTGTTTCTATCTATCTATTGATCAATCGATCTATCTATCATCTATTTATTTTCTATCTATCTTCTATCTATCATCTATCTATATCATTCTATGTATTAATCCATTTTCTGAACACTTAAGAGTATGGGGTAACATATGCTTCTTGAACATTTAATACTGCCAAGTACATTTCTTAAGAACAAAGGATATTCACTTATGTAACCTGTTATCAAGGTTCAAGAAAGTTAACTCTGATATACCTTACAGTCTATATTCCCATATTTCCATATGTTCCAACAATGTTCCTTTGAGCCTTTACTCACTCTTGCCAAATCCCATCCAACATCATGTATTGCATTTAATTGCCATTGTCTCTAAAAAACATATTTTTGGCTCATCTCTTTTGTAAAATTTCTGGCTATTTGCTATGGTTGAATATCCTCTTTAAAAAAAAAAAAAAAAAAAAAAAAAAAACCTGCAGAGAATAGCAGCCCCAGCTCAGATTATACCAGGTTTCCACACAGTTTACTACCTTACCAGCAAACAAACAGGGCAAAGAAACTACTAGGACACAATGACTGACTGCAGATTCAGAATATCCCTCAGTTCCTCAAGGAAGCAAGCCTAACTCTGGTGCCCAATGCAGTTCATAAAGAGTGAGGAGCACTCCAGTCTTTATCAAATTTTATTGACATAGGCACAGGGAGGAACTAAGTAAGCAGTACAAGGTACACGATAGTAAATATATAGAACAGCTACCTCGCGGTTACGTATTTCCATATTCAAATTTAATTTTTTCTTTGCCTTACGGGGCCTGCAAAAATCCTGATCCTGACTATTTCTAAACACAACCTTTAAACTAATTTACTCTCCATTATACATTTAAAAATAATTTAATATTGTAATATGATATTGTTATGAAGTATAAATTGAAAACATCTTTGGATTGCCCATGTAGTGACATTTATGTTATTATTTATAACAAAACTGTTTCTTTAAAATTTTATTCCTAGTGTTAAAACATACATTTACTCTTTTAAAACATTTTATAAACCACCTCCTGCATGCCTAACTATGTTCCAGGAACTTAGAATACAAAGGTATACTAAATAGCCATTTCTTATGAGGCTTAAATTTCATTGGAGGGAGATAAAATTAACCAAAAAAAGAAAAAAAAAGGAATGCATGTTTAAGTCTTTTTGTAATTTTAGATACTTACAAATGCACTAAAGAAAATAAGATAAGACAATATAATATCAAAAGTCTGCAGTTGGTAAGGGTGTTGGGTTCTACATTATGTAGCATTGTCAGGGGGAGGTAATGTTGGATTTGTGAAATAAGATTGGGAGCCTGTCATGAGAATTCCAATCTAGGACATGTGAATGAACAACAGGCAAATAGGGCTTGAAGTGAGAACAGATTTACCATTATGAAGAACATCAAGGCTACTGTGACTGACCGACCTGAGCACTATGAAAATGGCCCAACATGTGATCAGGAGAGACTGTTCCTCCCAGCACACTCAGGACCTTTTAGGCCACCGTCAGATTTTTATTTTACCTTATATTAAATGAATAGGCACAAGAGTTTTTAAATGAGCAGAAGGACAAGGAAAATATTATATGACTGCTTCGTAGAGAATGGACCAGAAATTTGTCTTTATAAATATATTTCTAGTCTGTCCATTTAAGCTTCACAACTATTTAATAATCATTGCATAGCGACTAAAGAGATAGTGTCAATTAAATGCAATGCATGCTCCTGGACTTGATCTATTGATGGAGGAGGAAAAGACCAATGGGACATTATTGGGATATATGAAAAAATTGGAATACAGACTGAAAGCTTTATACGAATGTTGAAGTTCTTGAACTTGATAACTGTATTTAAGGTGGCTACATAAGGGAATATCCTTATTCTTAAGAAATGTACATGGAAGTATTATTGTGTTCAAGGAGCAGGATGTACACAATCTACGCTCAAATGTCTTAAATTGATAGATAGATAGATAGATAGATAGATAGATAGATAGATAAAATGATACCGCAAATGTAGCAAAATGTTAAAGTAACAGGATCTCAAAAAGGGGTCTAGGGATGTTCGAGATCCTGTTATTTGTATTATTTTTGCAACTACCTGATAAGTTTGAAAATATTTCAAAATAAAAAGTTTAGGGGGGAAAAAGACCAGCTGTATGATTAATTTATCATCTATATTAGTGAGGTTGCCCTAATCCCTTTAGATTGGGAGGTTGGTCTTAGAGAAATGATTATGTGTGTTTATCATGATGTCAGAAAATAAGACACACTCACCAAATCCTATCCATTGATAATGCTTGGTAATTTCACATTGGTGATATCACATTCCTTCATTGTAAAAATGATGTTAAAATTCAGATGTATACGCAGATGAAGCAAATTATATTAACAAATGTGTTGAGTGTAATCTAATGGCTAGTGACAGGCAAATTGCTTATTTATGACCCTGAAAAAGCATTCAAGTATATTTTAATACATAGTAGAGAATGAGTAAAATAAATTTGATTGCAAATTCCATTTGTGACAGTGTATTCATTCATAAGAGAGAATCGTTAGAATATTTTTTGCCTTGATTTCTTGATTTACTCTGAAGAATGTTTTAAGAAAGATTTACAATCAAAGTTTCCATCTCTTTTAAGTACAAGGAGGTGATAATTCCCATGAGGTTCATCTGGTACCAATGAAGAAACCATATACTCACAGTTCCATTGAGTTTTATAGCAGGATGGAACTCTAGAGATGATTGAGTTCAAACCATTCAGTTTTCAGGTGAAGAGACTGAGGATTTATTTCTCTGTATTCTCTATACTATACAATTTTAGCTTGGTTTTCATAGGAATTGGAACATCTGGAAAAGAATAGAGGATAATTGCCTTAAATTCTCTTAGTAAATATAAATGGAAGAAAGGGGTTTCCAAATAAAATATCAAATGATATTTAGGAATTATATTGGTAGGAAGAAATATATTTGGCCGCCTGGGTAAAATTCACTAGACCCAATATTTGAGTAACTAAATTATAACTGTGAGAAAAGCCAAAACCTTAATTTTTATCCATTGAATAATCTAAAAGTTCTTTATTATTTATTGAACATGAAAATCTATATTCTTCTATTAAAGAACATTGTACATTTGCAACATGTAATTTGAAGAAACATCTAGAAAGAAAGATCAAGAGTTCCTTACCAGTTACAATGACAAAACAAACAATTATCCTCACATTTCTTCTAAATTACCTACTTCATGGGATTGTTTTGAGGATTAAATGAGATACAGTGCATTCAGAATTGAGAACAGTCCAGGCCTGTAATGTCATTTGAGGATTTACTCTTATTGTATGTGTGTATGTGTATGTTCTAATATATCAGCAAATAATACATTAGAGCAGGTATTATATATTTAATTTTCCGATGCAAGTATATATTTAATGTATATTGTTAAAGCACTTTGGGCATAAAAGAGATGTCAATTTTTCATCTTAAATTGTTCAATTAAGATATAAATAGTTATCCAAAATCATTTTCAAAGCATCAATCATAATTTGCTTGTATAAAATATTTTAATGTATTTAAAAGTCATTTCATAACAGTATCTCATTTAAACACTCATGAGAACCTTATCAGGTCTGCAGGAAATCTCTGACTACTTTCATTTTCTATGTCAACTGAAGTTTAAACACCTTAAATAGTTGAAGTCCGTAATGTCCCTGTAAGCAGAACTCCACTTGTGCCCTCACTGTGGTATGCTGCAATTTAAGATTATAATAGTCATAAGTGCTTCTGATGAAGAAGCTGGCATATGGTCCTTTGCTCCTACCTATCAACATTTGTCTGCTTTCTGGTTAACTTCATCAAAATCTACATTATGCTGATTTGGTAGGCATAAAGGTGATAGAAGAATAGTTTCCTTAGACATTTTTCAGTATGAGCGAGCTCACTTAAGAGGTCTTTTGCTGAATAAATTCAATTTTTGAGCGTGATTGACTAATATGAATATATCATGCCTCAGCGAATGTTAGGGATGATTTTGCTCACCTGTGGATGGTAGAGACTTCCCATCATCTCATGAATTGACTTGAAAGATACTGTGTATGGAGCATTTGGCCATCGTGACCTTATCTTAGAAGGGCCTTGTTCTGAAAAGTAAAACCTCAACTAAGTTATGTGGTGTCTTTTGAAAAATATGTCTTTTGTTTTCTATCATTTCCCTTATACTTTATTCTGAATTGGATAAGGATAGCTAGTATTCATATTTTTATTTTGGAATTTTATATTAGGAATTATAGAACATCCAAATCAATCAAAAGTAGAATTCTTACAATTTCCAAATTTAATACAGTTTCTCCCATTCAAAGGGCCTATTTATTATGTAAATACATGTTAGAGGCAAACAGCAAGTTCCAGTTACTTCTATTCACAGGCAATTTAAAACTCAATTTGCAACAGAATGATATTTTAGAGACTTCTTAGGTAGCCTCCAGAGATTGAATCAGGTTGTTACCACAGTCAATTTGTGTAGTCTATGAAATATGAGACACAATTCCCTACTTAAGCACCTGATATAGTAAAGAAATTTCAGAAAGGAAACAAAAAACAAAGTCCAACTCTCTGAGAAAAGCTGATATATCACTGATAACTCTTCCCTATAAAGGGCCTTGTGAAACCTCTTAATTAAGTATGGCCCAGAAATGCTATTTATCCTAATACCATCAGCCTTTCCCTTTTCTATGTACTGCCCAGATTCAGTTGTTTTGTTTGTTTTAAGTTTTTCATATCATTGATGATCAATTTGGGAAAGTCTTCAGATTTTCAGGCATTAACATTCCTTTCAAAAAATTTTGTTGCTTCTTTGATAGAATTATTTTTTTCTTTGATAGAATTTAACAAAAAATACTCTATCAATTGTTTTGCTTAAATAACTTTGCTTTTCTCTAATATTATCAGAAAATGGCTTCTAATAATTCATTACTCTAGGGAAATTATTTCCTTCTTTCTTCATAGAGATAGATGCCACTGTATCTTAATTCCTAGGAATTTGAGTATTATGCTCAGTCCTATCCTTTGTGTTCTGGCTATGGAATGGCTGCTTTATATTCTTCTCCTCTCAGTATAATATAATAATAATAATTTTAGCACATTTAATATTAAATGAGAAAACAATTACCATTGATATAAATATTAATACAATAACGCTTCCCTTATAAATAGATATTCTGATGCCTTTACAAATAACTGCTAACATCAGCAATTCTATAATTTTGTTGTCTAGCAATTCAACATTACGGACACATGGTTCATTTGCTCAAACTCTAAGTTCTCTAAACTCTTATTTAGAGTCTTGGTTTACTCATTTGTAAATGAAGCATATTCTTTTTCTGGTAGGATGGAGGATTAGGTAATCAAAGCACCTTCTTGCCAAAAAACATTTTTAAAATGGTTTATTTAACGGGTATGTATTTTTAGAAACCCCCTTCAAAGAGCCAGCAAGAAAGTAAGGATTATTCAGATCCCAAACTAAGTGATAAATGCAAAGCACTAAAGACTGCTTTTGCCTTGAAGGCATTTCCCAAGACAGGTAAGACTGGCTCCTTCATCTCAGGTCCCAAGGCTCACCAAAGTAATGCATTTAGTAAGAGAACAGTCACAGTAAGATGGGACCCTCAGGGGGATATATCATCAGTACAGTGGAGAACTAGAAATAAACACCACTTGGTGTGTTCTAAGAACAACAATAAATACTACTTTATGTGTTCCAAGAAACATCAAGCTGATAAAATTGTTTAAAAAATGGTCCCAGACCTTTAGTGTCTTGCTGTTTCTGACAGAAGAAATAGAGAACCTCTCTAGACAGAGCCTCATGCATCTTAGCCTCAGAAACTACCTGCCAATAAAACTCCGTGGAACACGAATAGCTCTCCACACACAGACAGGCACCAAGGAACACAGAAACACACTACATTAAACACACAACTACAAAATGCACGTGGAATGAGCATGAACAATCAGCAGAATCAGACTTAGAAAGATTTCAGATAAAGGAATTATCAGATAAACAATTAAAATGGCTCAGACACAAGAAGGATATGGGAATATAAAAAACAAAGAAATGAAAAATTTAATAAGAAAAATTAAAAATTGAAATGAAAATGAAATGAAATGAAAAGGACTTGTATATAAGTTAGATGCCTAAGATGAGTGTGGGATGGGGGTTTATTTCTAGTTTTAGCTTTATACTGAGGACGTTGCTCATGGGGACCATATCAATTGGAATCATATAGACTCTCTACCTTGGCAAGCCTTGGGCTTAGTCTTCTTTCCCCCAGGCAACATGGGCAACCATGTCAGCAAATGCCCTCAACTCAAATAATACTCTTCTTCTCAGCAATTTCACTGCTAAGTTTATATTTTAATTAAAAGTGCAAACATATAATTACAGGGATATTTATTCATTGCTGTTAATGCTAGCTAAAATAAAAAATATCTTAAGCATAAAACAAAGGGGTTGAATAAATCATCCCTAAGATATATAACATTTTAGTAATATGTGATATTGTCTAAATATATTCAATTATGTTTATAATGCATCTAATTTTATAAAAAGTATAGATAGTATGATTTCAACATTTAAAAGAAATATATTTATGCTTAATAGTTACTGAAAAAAAAAAAGAAAATTCAATTGTAATTGGCATAAGCTATGTAGGACACTAAATTCAAGGAGCTAGTATTTCATTTCCCTTTGTTCTATAGGGTTATTGAAGCCATAGATAAAATATAAATGGAAGTTCTTTAAGTTTGTCTTTTTAGGAGTCCTTCTTAGTTTAATCAAGTGATTTAACTGGATTCATCCTCTAGGAAATTTATATTTTAATTTCAAGTCAGTCAAATTAGTATGAGAAGATCATTGTTTCTATTTATCACAGAAGTCCAAAGTTGATTGAAAGCCCTGCAAATCTGCCCGGCCTTCCTTGAAGAATTGCCTGGGCTTCCAGTGTTT
>JAQZBX010082612.1:0-13500 GCA_029593785.1 Cabassous unicinctus | reverse complement strand
ACTTTTACCCCAAATAAATACCGTTTATAAAGACCAACCCATTTTTGGTATTTCACATTAGCACCCCTTTGGCTGACTAATACAGTGACTATACATATATCAGATATAATAGACTTTAAAAGACACTAGTAATGCACAGTCTGAGGAGCAAGTCAGGAGAAACTCCATTTACAATAGCAATTAAAAGAATCAAATATTTAGGAATAAACTTAACCAAGGATGTAAAGCACTTTTGCTCAGAAAATAACAATGCATTGTTAAAAGAAATTTAAAAAAGAACTAAATAACTGGAAGAATATTCCATGCTCATGGATTGGAAGACTAAATATCATTAAAATGTCAGTTCTACCCAAATTGATATACAGATTCAGTGAAATCCAGATAATAATAACACCAACATTTTTTAAACAAAGGGAAAACACAGTTATTAAAATTATTTGGAAGGGTAAGGGTTCTTGAACAGCCAGAAACATCTTAAAAAGGAAAACCAAAGTTGGGAGACTCTCACTTCTGGACTTAAAATCATATTACTTAGCTACAATGGTAAAAGCTGCATGGTACTGGCATAAAAACAAACACATAGACCAAGGGAACTGAATTGATGGTTCAGAAACAGACCCTCACATCTATGGTCAAGTGATTTTTAAAAAACTTATCAAAACCACCCAGCTAGGGCAGACCAGTTCATTAAAAAAATGGTGCTTGGAGAAGTGGATATCCATAGCCAAAGGAAAAAAAGATGACCCCTATCTCACACATTATACAAAAATTAACTCAAAATGGATCAAATACCTAAATATAAAAACAAGAACCATAAAGTTTCTAGAAGAAAATGAATGAAAACTTCTTCAAGACCTGGTGGTAGGTGGTGGATTCTTCAAGGAGATGAGAGAATGGTTGAGAAGGGCAATTTATGCTTAATGTATATTTAATCAACTTTACTGTGAAAGTGTGGAAATGTATATAGTTGATGGTAACACATTGAAGTGAGCAGCTTGTTCATAAATGGTAATGTGACTTGAAAGGGTAGTCTAAGGCTGTAAATGTCAATTGAAAGAAAGGTAGAGAATAATCTAGGGACTGACTAAAACAGTGAACCCAGTGGCGAATGAGAACTGTGGTTGATGGTACAGATGCAAGAGTGTCCTTCTGTGAGCTAGAGCTGATGTAGGTCACTATTGTAGGGTGGTGGGAATTTGGAGAAGCATGGGAAAAATACAGCTGGTATGATCTATGGACTGTGGTTAACAGCAAAATTGTAATATTCATGCATCTATGCCAAAGATGTACTGTGTTGATAATGGGGGAGTATGGAAAAAGCATGCCAAATATACACTATGGACCATGGTTAGTGGTAATAGTTTGATGATATTATCTCACAATCTGTAACCAACATTCCACTACTCTGTGGTGTGTTGATGGAGGGGTGATGTATGGCAATTCTGCATATGAGCATGATAGTTTTGTAATTTCAGAAGTTTTGTAAAAAAAATATATTAAAAAAGAGTAATAGGGTGGATTGGGGAAAAATTAAACGAAACGTAAGATATGGACCATAGTTAGTAGCAAGATTTTGATGGTATTCTTTCATAATTTATAGCAAATGTCTCACAGCAATGCAAGGTGTTGGTGGTGGCTTAATGTATGGGATCCCTGTGTGAGGTTATGCATGTTTGCTTTGTAAGTTCACAACTTGTACTATACACTTTTGTTTATATATGTTCATGTATGAATGATATAAAAACAATAATAATAGTATTAATAATAATAAGGTGGGTTGGGGGAAACATACACCAAATGTGAAAAGACAATCTAGAAAACTAGGACCTATTAAAAAAAATGGGCTTTTGAATACATGTAATCTCTTAGATCATGGTTTCTACTGAGCTAACAAATATATGCAGGGAATACTGGTTTATATAAAGCTTTTTTGACTGCTAGTAAGCTTTAAGAGTCTAAGAAAATTCAATATTGAAATTTCTATGGTACTCTATTTTTGCTTTGACTTTATGTTGAGAGAATGGAGGAGAGCATGGGGGAAAGCACACTTCAGGAAGATTTTTGTTTTTACCCTACATTGAATAGGTTTTAAGAGACTAAGATTATCTTAAATCTTCCAGCCAAAAATGAGACTTAAAAATTCTGTTTAGCCCTATTTTGATAATAGGAAAAAAAAGAAGAAAATAAAATTGCAGTTTCTTTTCCATAAAGGAAAAGTGCTGTTCATCCAAGAGGGAATTTTTGTGTCCAAATCAGCAGTTCCTGCTCCACTTCTGGACATGTTTACAAAGCCTTAGAATGATATGTTCTGGAAAGAAACAAGGAAGGAAAATCAATAGTCTTTAAAACAGTCCAATGAACTGGAAAGTTGTTGTTGCAACTCTGCTAAGATTCAGGGCTTAACTGGCATATGAACAGACTGAAGATTTAAATCTCTGGTACATATATTTAGCAAGTATAGTGCCAATTATAGGTTCAAATAAAAGGGGCAGAAGAGCCATGTATAGGGAAGTTGTAAATGAGTCTAACTTTGCTACACTGGGGAACATATATTCCAAGATAAGGTCCACAGACAAGGTACCAAATTTCTGAGATTGTCAGCCCCGCCTATAGTGTCTACATGTCTCTAGAGCACTCAGGACCCCCATAAAGCTTGACTTTTTTGAAGTCACATAGATGTGAATGGCATTTTTAAAATCTGCTATAATTTACTCATTAAGAATCCTTGAGAATTTTCCACCTAGACACCCATCAAAAGCTAAATAGAAATTCTCAACAAACAATTAGGAAAAATTATTTCTCTCAGTGCATAAACAATTTGTAAATAGAACCTTTGAAGATGTTATTATGAATTAAGGTGTGGCAAAATAGCCACTTTGGAAAGCAGTTTTTATAATGATAAATATATACCTTTTATGCAACCCAGCCTTTACATGCCGAAGAATTCTAATTATCTGAATCAAAAACTCATATTCATAAAAACATCGATGCTATTGCCTGTGACATCTTTATTCATAATCAACAAAATTGGAGACAATTCAGATGTTATTTTTTAAGTGAATTGGTAAAATGTGGTGCATCCATGTAATGGAATATTACTCAGAAATAAAAAAGTACATATTATGGATTCACAAATCAGCATGGGTGAAATAAGTGAAAGAAGCCAGATCTAAAGGCTGTCCTTTGTTTAATTCTCTTTAACCCGAGGGACTTTTTGAGGTGATGCAAAATCCTTTGTGGTGCTGTGGGGGTGGGTTCATGACTATGGATTTTTCAATACCATGGAAGTTCAAACCACGCGTAGTGACTTACTTAATGTGAATTAAAAAAGAATAAAGCAGGATGCTGGATGGCATTTGTAAGAAAAGCATTGACCTGAGTGATTTTGGAAAATAACATTTTGACTGGAAACTCTGAGGTTAAAGGGAAAAAAATCACAAACACTGTATTTTGGGTGGTAAATTTGTTTTTGTAAGTATATATATATTATCTTTTCTGAAATTATTCTATATTTATTCATATATGTACTTAGCTTTACTAAGTTATAATATATTTTGATAATGAGAGCCGAATGTACATTAAAATGAACTCGACTTGTAAGATTGGAGATTAAAGTATCACCATCAAATTATGTTTTTTAAAATATGTATTTATTAGATTGATACAGGAATGAACATAGATGTTTCTATACACAGTTGAGTATACACATAATGATATCCTATCTCTGCCCTTCAGAGGCCCTAGGAAGAGCTAGAAAATATGAAGGAAAAAAGGTAAGGATCATTTTTAAAGACTCCGAAGCCAGCAAGAAATAACTCCCAATGGCCAAGACTGGAAAAAATTTAAACAGCACAATAGATAATGCAGTATTGGATTTTACCCCAAAGAAAATAATTATGAATAAAATTAATATTTGTGCATCCAGTAATAAATAAATAATTGGATAAATAACCACAATTTGGAAATTGAATATCTCTCACATAAGAATGAGAGTTAATAAAGGTTCAACAAATGAGGGAAATATAAAATAATTATGAAAATATCATTGTGGCTATAGGAGCTACTAAAAAATGCTAAAATTAGTGAATGAATGTTTAAGAAAGAGTATATTTTCACAGTTTTAAAATATCACTCCTAGAATATTTAATAAATTCAAATGGCTAAAGTTACAGCAGAGGAAACTGCCAGACAGTTCTTTATCAAGTTATCAAAGTTATTATCACCAAGTATAAGATATATCAACATCATATACTTTTTTATATAATGCACAGAAAATGCAAATATCACCCACTTAGTATTCTGCCCCAAAATGCAAAACCTCAATGTAATCATGAGAAAATATTAAACCAAGAAAATTATGCAGTACTACAAAATTCTTAGCCAGTATTCTTCAAATCTGTCAAGTTCATGAAAGACAAGGAAATACAGTAAATTTCACAGATTGGAGAAATCAAAGGAACAACATATCAAAATGAAATATGGACTTCTGATTTTACTCTCATAAGAGGACATTAATAGAAAAATTGAGGAAATCCAAATAAAATCTCTACTTATAAAAATATTATTTGTATTTTGTTAACTTATTTTGTTAATTTCTTAGTTTTGATGATTTTAATTTAGTTATATAAGAGTTTGCATTTAGGAAAGCTGAGTGAAATGTACTCAGCAACTCTATCTTTTTTTTTTTTTAACTCTTATCTAAAATTATTGCAAAATGAAGTTTGAAAAAACGTGTCACCTAATCCTATCTTCCTAAAGACTAGAAACAGTCCCAGTAACCATGAGTGGCCTCATAAAATGGCACATTCAAGGGCTACTTCTTCCTCAAAGATGCATCCATTAACTTTTTGTTTTTGAAAGATCTACACGTTTTCTTTTTATCTACACAGATGTGATATTTATTTGGTTCCTTACAAACTCACAGGTTTTAAATGGATTTTTGATTTTGAAAGTTATTTCTCAATAATCCTCCAACCTACAAAAATTAAAAATGATTTCATCAAGTGTGCCCCTGAAGAATGCTTCCATTTTAGAACACTAAGTACATCTCATGAACACATCTTTCCAAATCTATTTTAAAAGTCTAGCACAGCCAGGATTCCAAGTACTATTTTCCCCTTCTTTGTATATAATTACTTACAATATGCAACACCATAAAGAAGTCAAATTTAGAAGAAATTTTTAAATTTTCAAATATGTATACTCTTATTTTAATTTTGTACATATCTCTTAGTTTCCCAGCTGCTATGACAAATACCATGCAATCAGTTAGCTTAAACAATGAGAATCTCTTGTCTCACAGTTTTGAGGTTAGGAGAAGTACAAAATCAATGTGTTAGACCTCAAAGCAGGCCCTTTTTGGGTAACCAGTGATGGCAAGAAGAAAACTTCAACATGAGAGTTAGATAAAATTCATTTTTATTATGTCTGTAGAGACAAGTAACCAGTGTCAGCCTGAAACAACTCAGATGTGACTCCCTGTGCTGCAGTTTCACTCTTGCTTAAATGACTAAGTTTTTATTTAGCATCTGCTTTGATAATTCATTAGCCTTTTTGCATATCGATGAACACACATAACTGGTTATATAAGTGTATGATCAGTATGTTCAGGAAATCATAGTTGCACATACATTGCATGATAGAAAAAAGGGCAGGTAACTCGAACCCTGGGTGGGGATTTTACTGTGTTAATTAAGCAAGTTTAAGTGAGGACAGCCAGGGATTTCTTCTGTGCAGGTCCGGCCAACTGGTTGAAGCTGGTTTTCTTACTTCATTGCTCTAGCAGGATATTCTTGACCACAAGAAATGGAATCTGGCACCAAGAGAGGGTTGCATCTCATTACCGTCTAATTTACATCTGATTTTTTTCTTTGTATCCTAGCAACAGTGAAAGAAAGAACAAACAAAAATAAGGCAGTTAGAACTTACATCCATCAATGTGTAACCCCAAAATCTGTAAAATTCTTGTGCTGGCTGCCAGTGATCCTTGGTGTTCCAGAGTTTGTATTCTTGCCTCACGTCTTGTGGTGATATCCTCTCTCATCTTTTCCTGTTCTATTGACTGCTGGCTTCTTGCTTCAGGCTCCTCCTTGTTTCTTTCTCTCTCAGAGAACCCAGTAATAGGATTATGATCCATTCTGATTCCGTTAGTCACACTTTAACTAAAAATAACACCTTCAAAACTTCTATTTACAATGGACTCAATCCCAAAGGAATTGGTCTAAGATTAAGAGCAGGTTTATTTATTTTTTTCTCATTTACCACACCATATATCTATTATCATAGTTTCTTGAACTTTCCTTGTCCACTATTTTTTGGAAAAGAAACTTCTTTAAGTTCTGAGTATTTCATTAAGATTCTTTGTGGCTTTATAAATCAATTTTTATCTCTCCCATAATATAAAAATAAATAGAAACTCCTACTACAATATTTGGATATTTTCTCTTTCCACACAGAGAACTAACATAACTTTATTTACATCATTCACAGCAGAGGTGTGTGAGGAATACATCAATGCTTAGGAGAAATAGTTTAAAGACACCATATCTGTTTTGGGGAAGTGGAGTGAGTTGCTATATGATGCATTGTGGGGACATAGGCTCAGGCACAACAGATACTTTCAGCAAATGACCACTTTATTACTTAGACACAGCACAAAGGATCCAAAAGAGCAGGAGAAAAGATCTCATTCCTGGTGTAGGACAACTCCTTGTCAGGAATGGTGGATGAAGTTGGAGATAAGAGACATCTGTGCTGCCTGAGAGATAGGTTTGATATCCCAGGAAGAGGATGCCTTGCCACTGAGAGAAAAGGATATTTCAAGTAACATTCATGCAGAATTCCTGCCCTAATATACAGTTCGTTGCAGGTTTTGTGTTCAAGGTATGATGAGGCTATTCCATTAGATCTAATGTCTGTCCTGTGGAAGCTAAACACATCGAAACTTTGATCAAAAAAGAAGGGGGTAAGGAAGGCCTGGGAAATGGCAGCTGAGCTTGTACATGACTTCCCCAGCAAGGGAAAAGCCCTTATTATTTGTTGAAAGTTTTTCATTGTTTACTGTACTCCCTATTACTCTAGAAGATATATATTTATATATTGTAACAGGGAGCAGAAAGGAGTTTATCATTATATATAGATAAATGTCTCCCTTCATTTTTTCCATTTGTATTCTGCTTCTTCTTTATAGTTTTAAATACATCTATTTTATTTTTATTTTATTTCTCAATATGAAAAATGAAGGTCAATATTAAATATTCATTTTTTTTTTCACTTTTTTGGTGGGACTGGTACCCCTGGGTTTTCGGGCATATCAAAATACTACCTAGTAAATAACATCACTTCAGTCCTTGGGGGTAGTGGGGTATATGGACCCAGAAGAGAATTGCAAAGAATACATTTAAGCTAAATTACTAATGTATGGGTCTTATCATTAGCAAACAGATATGGCGCTCCATAGGTTTAAGACAGTTTTTAATCGCTCATGGGTTCATTATTAAAATATGTATTAAAAGATTTAATTAGTTCTTATATGTAATTACTTTAACCAATTTTAATTTAAAAGATGCAGCAATTTATTTTTTGTAAAAATGCATGCTCCTTAACCCATTATTGAAAATATTGATATAAAAATGGTTTCTGTTAAGAATTTTGAAAACTCAGAAAATTTTATGGTAACTTGAGAGATATATTATTGTTTAAATATATTAGTATTATTTGTTTTCCATACCTTCAAAGAATATTTGGCCCTTTTTAAACTCCCCAAGACTATTTTGCCTCTTGAAAAGGGACTCTGTATATCCACAAAAAAGCCCATACCTCCTCTCTTTTGGAGAGCAAAAATGCAGGAAAAATTTTAGGGCAGAAATGAGTTGTATTGAGTTGACTAAAGTTTTATTCATCCTATATATCTCAATACATTTTCTTTTGAAAAGTTTATACTTTAAAGCCTCTCCCCACTTATATTTATTTAGTAACACATCTCTTAAATGTACAATTTTAAATAATGTTTTTGTACAATAAAGGCTATCATACAAATAATATTATTGTTACCAAGCAATGGGCTCAGTGCGTGATGCAACAGAAGCCAATACCATGACACCAGAATTTTGAGAAAAGAAAGTGTTTTATTGTGAGTTCAACTGGCAGGGATTTAGGGGGCAAGCTCAAATCTCTCTCCTTGATCTAAGAACTAAGGGAGATTTATAGGATGGAAACAAAGGGAGGTGGGGACAGTGATTGGGAATCAGGTTAGCATATTCTGATTGGTTGTTTATAGAACTGTTCACATATGGTAAAATGTGCCATGGACCTGAGTTTCTTTGTTGAAGGACCCCTAGCATTTTATCTACTTCCAATTTTTGTTCCTGTTGTCTCAAAGATCATCTAAAAGACAAGAGTCTGTTTTCTGCTCATCCTCAGGTTATATGACCTGCAGTTAAACAAGTTCAAAAGACATGGTTATAGGAACAGTGGACAGCCCCACAAAAATGGATTTTACTTGCCCATGGTTTTATTCCATCCTTGAGTGTGATGGTTAGGTAAGTGCATCAACTCAGCCAAGTAATGGTGCTGAGTTGTTTGGTCAAGCAAGAGCTGGGATAATTGTAATACAAGGACATTCCATGTGATTAATCATCAGTGTGTTGATTGCTTCTATGGATGATTACTTCTACAATCAAATGAGGAGATTGCAATCAGCAGGGAGTGATGTTTCATCCAATCAGTTGAAGGCCTTAAAAGGAAAAGTAAGAATTTCCATCTTTACTTCAGACAGACATTATCTCCTGGGGAACTTCTCTAGGACTTTCATCAGAGTCAATGGCTTGCAGCCTGCCCTACAGAATTTGGATTTGTGCATCTCCATGATTGCATGAGATCATTACATGATACTTCACATTATTGACAGATATCTCCTGTCAGTTCGGTCTGGCTGAGACCTGCATAAGCGTAACTTCCAAAATGAATGCTTTTTAACATTTCCCCCCTTTGATGAAGATCTTTTTCTGAAAGCATTGATGTAAACATTTGGAATTAACCCCTTGTTGGCAGGGAGGCTCCTCCCTAGGAGTTATGTTCCATATGCAGGAGGAGGTAGTGGATTTAATTACAATGTTTAGCTTAAGTGAAAGACTACATTTAGCAACAAGGAGGTTTTCAGGGGGTGACTCTTAGGCATTAATTGTAATTAACCATTAGATAAATAAATTTCATAATTGCAAGTTTCAAGATAGAGGGCTTGGATCATTAGTATATTTCCTTTTATGAGGCAGGGCTCCACCCTCCAAGATCACTGGGGTGATGGCCTGACTCTTCCCAATGTCTAGGGCACAGTCTCAATCCCCTCAGAACAGTGGGATGGTGGTCAAATCCTCTCCAGTCCCCTGGGATTCTACTCCACCCTCTCTGAAGCTTCGGGTGATAACGCTCTCTCTGAACAATGAAGAAGAAGGTCCACCTTTTTCAAGTACTGGGAAATACTCACCCTTTCTGCACACATGGGTGGTTTCCCTCTTTTGGCTCAAGAAGAGGTTTTTAGTCCAGACCTCAGTTTCCACAGTTCTGCCTTTGAAGTCACTTTTTCTTCAATCTTTCCCTTTTCTGTCCCTTTTAGATCAGGTTGGCAATGGTTCAATTCATCCAGATTTCACAAAAACATTGTTCGTTTCACATGCAGGGAACATGAGTCCTAGCCATCAGACAGTAAGACTTTCCACAGATCCTTCCTGCGCAACCACATTTCCAATCCTCACTTGTACAAAAATGGTAGAATAGTTCCACATTAAATTAAGTCCACAAGGGGCACTACTCTTTGAGGACTCATTTTCTGTAAAATCAGAATTTTCCATACCATTGATTACTGATTTCTTTTTGCCCAGGAGTCCAGTTCTCAACTTATCTCCTTCCTCTTGTATTTTGCTATAAGCTTCACGGAGGAGCCAGACCGCACTTTCCACATTTACTTTGGAAATCCCTTCAGTTAAATATTCAAGATCACTTTGAATTTCTGCCTTCCATCTAATATCAGAACACAATTTTGCAAAGTTCTCTGCCACTTTAAAGCAAGGATCACCTTCCTTCCAATTCGCAATGACACATTTATCATTTCTGTCTATGGACTTATCAGAATTATCTTTAGTGTTCATATTTCCATCAACAGTCTCTTCAAAGCCATCTAGGCCTTTTCTATCAAGCATCTCACAATTTTTCCTGAACCTTCCCCTTATCCATTTTAAAAGCCCTTTTAACATCTTTGATATTTGCATAGCAGCACCTCACTTTCCTGGTACCAACTTCTGTTTCAGTTTGCTAAAGGCTTCCAAGCCAGTATACCAGAAATTGGTTGGCTTTTACAAGGGAGAATTATTAACTTATAAGCTTACAGTTTTGAGGTTGTGAAAGTATCCAAATCAAGGCACATAAGGAGATGCTTTTTCCCAGAAATACGGCTATGAGCAATTAGACACATGGCAGTGTATATTAGTCTCTCCCTCTCCCTTGGCCCTCATTGCTTTCAGCTTCTGGCTTCAGAGGCTCCTTTCAGCTTTGGTGTTACATTGATTTCAGCTTCAGGCTCCCAGGACCTTCTCTTTCAGCTTTTGAGTGTTTCTCTCTCTTTCTACAACTCCCTCCTTCCATATTTATCTATTTATAAAGGGCACCAGTAAGAGTATTAAGACCCACCTGTATCACACAATCTAATCAAAGGCACTTAACTGAAGTAATTTAATCAAAATTTCCCTATAATACACGTATAATAAGAATAGATTAACTCTAAGAACATGATGTTCTATGGTCCACCCATCCACCCAGCTTCAAAATGTCACACTTGCCTATTAGACCAAAGTGACAATAAAAGGGCAAATAAGAGAAAACATGACTGTAAGAAAAATACTTAGCTTATTAAAAGTGAGAATAATTATTTTCTAAAATAATAAATGATGCTAGAGCAATATAAACATTCATGGCGATATTATGCTGATATTACATAGTTTGCTTTCTAGGCTGAATATTTAGATGGTTAATAAAAACCTTTCTTAACCTCTCACTAAGAGCAGACCAATAATCTGAGAAAATTTCATTATTTTAACAGAGAGATAACTAAACTTTAGTTTGCATGAATACACTTTTGAATGGAAGCTTTACAATTTATTATAAATAAGTTTATTAAATCTTAGCATTGACAATGGTAAATAAAATTCATTTCCACAAAAATTTGTTATGACTTTTAATATTTAGGTTTTGTTTTACACATTTCTGCTTCTAATTCTTCAAAAAATGTACTTTATTTCAGGATAAAACTATATCCCTTTTCCTTAAAAGTACATCCTACATATTTTACATACCTACATACCTTAAGTTACTAAATAGATCCTTGAAATGTTTTCAGTTTTCAAAACATAATTTTCTTAAAATAAAGTTTGTTAGAATGCTAAATTAATAGTGTTAAACAGAAATTTGCATTTTTCATTATTAGAAAGATCTAATATATAGAATTTTAGTTTATCAGCAAATTTTTATAAATTTAAGTAGAACATACCCAAGTAGAATAAAATCATATGCTTTTATTTTACTGAACATTGACAGCTCAGAAGTCATAGCCATTTTAGAGGATGGTTTCCAGAAATATTAGTTCCTTCACTTTACCATTTTCAGTTTTCTAGTGAAATGTATTATAAATAATTTCCAATACAGTATTCTGGAGTAAAGTAGGGAGAACTAGTTTATTATTAGAGCTTAACTATGATTTCCTTGCAGGCTTATAAAAGCAAACAGTGTTTTTCTAATTTTTTAAAATAGCGTTGTTGGATTTAAAAGTAATTATAGAAAAAAATGAGTTATTACAGATACAGGAATAATAATAGAATTTGCTCCTGCATTTTTGAAGCTGTATCTGCTTGTATTTGCCAGTGCCTTCCCCCTATATTTGCCTAAGAACGATAAGGAATTTTAATTTGTGAAACTGAAATGGTAAATAATTTTACTAAACATTTTAATTTGCTTAAGCTTCTGTTTTATCCAGGGAACTACAAAAAAGAAATGAAAATTAACTGAAGCAGGCTGACATACCAATAATCCTTTGCAGAGCTAATAAAGACCACTGTCCCTGATAAAATGGAAGAACTATAAAAAACAAATTTAGCTGATATCAGCAAGTCTGCCATAATCTTGACAGTTTGCAGATTAATGGACAAGGACCCAAGACATACTGACCCAGGCAACTCATAACACCCCTGTAGCTCACATAGCTAATGTCCCCCATGAAGATCGTGTCTCCCTCACTCCTCCCCATTACCCAATACCCTCCCTTTGTCTCAAACAGCCTTATAAGCTGATTCCCCCATTTAGCATTTTGATCAGAAAGCTCTTTTGGCACTGATCTGCATAATGTTACATTAGCGCAATAAACTTCTCCTATATCCCCTTTTCAGGTCTATTCATTCTGTTTTTGGCATAACAGATTATAGCTAAAACCTTTTGTACCTCTATAGCATCTAGCAATTTCTTAATATAAGAGATATTTTTAAAAATTTTCCTCCATTGAAGGTTAAAAACATTTTTGTTTCTATAATATCCCAGAATTATGAACAGTTTTAAAAATATACTATCAGACTATGGAAAATATACTATAATTATTTAATTTGCCTTAAGCATAATCTAGGAAAACCTTTTTATAGCTCTCAAGGCCAATTTCTTTTAACTACCAAATCTTTTGAAATTTGACATTTGGACTTCACTAAATTATCCACAGCTCAAGGCTATAAATATGCTTTAATAATGATTTATTCACTACGCCTATCTTCACGAAGGTATCACTAGAAAGAATAATTTTTAATTGGGAAATTCCCTCAGAACTCCACAACAACCTCTGAATCCACTTCACAGGACAAACCACACAAAACAAGGCTTATTTTGCAACACTTCCTTGGGCCCATAACCCCAAAACCCCAGGCCCAATATAAAGATTGGGTTAGATTAAACTCACATTCACCCCCAACTTCTGAACCCAGGTTTCCCCCACAGCTGTATTAACTGTTCAATTCATCATAAATATGGGACTTAATTTGTTTAGCTTTAAGCAAGGCTTTACTTAGCAAAGAAAATTAGGAAACTAATTTCTACTACATCCAGCAAGGCTCTCTCTCTCTCTCTATATATATATATATCAATGACAGTTTTGGTCTTGGCAGGAGGGAAGGTTAGAATGCCTTGGATTTCATCAAGGTCTAGGAGGAAGCCCTGGGGTCAGGGATATATGAGACACAAAGAATGTGGTTAGGTGGTGTAGCCATTGGCCAATTTAATGTAATTATGTATTCCAAAAATATAATTGGATCATGCTTGTAAACTGATCTGTTAATCTGGGCATGATTATGTTATGAGTAGGGTGTTGAGCCCCACCCCCTGGTAGGTGGGGAATTGAATATAGAAGGCAATGCCAAGAACAGAGTTGAAGCAATCTTTTGAGAAGCAGTTTTGATGTTGGAAAGAAGGCCCCAG
>JAQZBX010082611.1:0-13500 GCA_029593785.1 Cabassous unicinctus | reverse complement strand
CAAAAAAAAAAAGAAAGAAAGAAAGAAAGAAAGAAAGAAAGAAAGAAAGAAAGAAAGAAAGAAAGAAAGAAAGAAAAAAGAAAAAAAGAAAACACAAATAAGGACAGTGAAAAACATCCCAAAGATGAAAAGCTCAGGACCAGATGTCATAACAGGTGAACAGGTGAATTCTACCAATCATTCAAAGAAGAATTAATACCAACCTTGTTCTAATTCTTTTAACATTAAAACAGGAGAGAATGTTATCAAACTCATTCTATGAAGCCAACATCAACCTAATGGCAAAGTCACGTAAAGACAATATGAAAGAAGAATATTAAAGATTATTTTCTCTAATGATGCAAAAATCCTTAACAAAGTACTTGTTATTCGAATCCATGAACACATTAAAATAGTTATACATCATGATCAATTCGGTTTTATCCCAGGTATTCATGGTTGGTTCAATAGCAGAAAATCAATCAATGTAATACATCACATTATTAAATTGAGGAAGAAAAATAACATTACCATACAGATTGTAGTGGAAAAGTTTCTTAATACAGATCTTTTATGTGCTTGGATAAATTCATTCATAAATACTTTATTCTTTTAGTCACTATTGCACTAGTGATAGAGTTAATGAAGCACAGGGTCCCTTCTTCTGTTTTGACTACTTAAATAGGGTAATATTAAAGTTTGAGAAAAAATTAAATCAAAGAAGAGCTGTGAAATAAAACAATTAGAAAAGAAAGGTAAATTAACCATCAGAGAAAAATCACCAACATAAACAGATGCTTATGTAGCAATAAAAGATAACAACCCATACTAAGGAACAGAAAGATATGACCCAGTCAAACAAACAAACCAAGAAACTAGATGAAACCCAGGATTTTAGACAATTAATAAATTATATTCACACAAAACTCTTTAACCAATTTAAGATGATGAAGGAAAATGTGACTAAATAGGTAAAGGATATTAAGGTGACACTGTGTGAAAATAGCAAACAATTTGAAAGCCTGCATAAAAAGTAACAGAACTTATGAGAATGAAAGACACAATGGATGAGATTAAAATGCATTAGTGTCATATAAAAGCAGATTTGAAATTTTAAAGGAACAAATATGCGAATTTGAAGACAGAGCATTTGAACTTGAAAAGATAGGAAAACAGATAGGGAAAAGAATACAAAACACTGAAAAGAGTCTCAAAGAATTGAATGACATGATAAAACACTGACATACACATTACAGGTGTGCACTGGAAAAGTAGTAGAAAGAATATTTAAGAATATACTCATTGAAAACTTTCCAACGTTTAAGAAAGACATAAATATAAATATCAATATTCAAGAATATCAACATACCACAAACAGAGTAGTTACTAATGGACCCACTCAAAGACATTTACTATTCATATTTTCAAATGCCAAAGACAAAGAAAGGATTTTGAAAGCAGCAATAGAAGAGTAATGTATTACTTACAAGGGAGACTCAATACAGCTAACTGCTAATCTCTCATTAGAAATCATGGAGGTGAGAAAGCAGAGTTATGATATATTTAATGTTCTGAAAGAGAAGAACTGCCAGCCAAGAATGATTTATCCAGCAAAACTATCCTTAAGTAATGAAGGCCATTTCAAAGTCCTTATAGACAAACAAAAACTGAGAAAGTATGTTGCCAAGGAACCAAATCTACATGAAATGTTAAAGTGTGTGTGACAGCCTAAAAGGAAAAGAAAAAGATAGAGCCCTGGACAAGAGTGTAAAAATGGAGAATGTAAGTAATAGAAATTGAAAGGTTTATAAGAAAGACCATAGTAATATATGAGAACAGAAAACCATGGGATAAAGATGGACCATGTAACTAACACATTTAGAGTAGTGACACTTAACCAATTTTAGGTGGTACTTTGATGGCGTTACTTCAGTTACAGTGTGGTTCAATTCATTCAGGATACTGAATTAGGATTAATACTATTACTTCACTACATTATTGGCAGGATGAAACAAAGATATTGAGAAAACCACAGAAGGAGCAGCCAGAAACTGAACCTCAACAGAAACCAGAAGAGAAAAGAGAATAGGAAATGCTGCTATGAGCATTGCCATGAAAGAGTTGCCCAGGGTTAAGAATCATCAGCCTACAGCCCCAGAATGCCAATATTCATGAAGAAAGCATTGCCTTGAAGAATGCCTTGATTTGAACTTCTACTATTCTGAGCAAAATAAATTCCTCTTGTGTAATCATAGCATTTACTTTAGCAATGTATAAACTAAAACAACATCCAATACCAGTGTTTTACCCTTATGTTTTGTCCTGAACCTGCATTGTTCTGGTATTGGCATGCTGGCAAAACTTTGTTTTCCTTGGCTTGTAGATGCATGTCTCCCTATGTCCCATTTCATTTGATTTTTCTCTCTTTATTTGCTTATAAGGACATCAACATTATTTGATACAGGCATACCTTCATTCAGTTTAGCCACAGTTTAACTCATCTTCTAAGGTCCTAATTTCAAATGGTTTCACATCCATAGGACTGGAGATTTGTGCTTGAACATGAATATTGTGCGGACATGATAACATTTCCTAAAGGAAGAAATTTTCAAGCAATAGTTCATATTCATACAATTTTACACTAAAACTAGAAGTATGTGTTTAATTTTTCCTGATGATTACTTCCATTTTCCCTCCCTCTCTTCTCTTGATAGATCTTGGTTTCTGACTTTTATTAATCTATACAAAAAAAAAACAAACTATTTTTTGGCTTTGTTGATATTTTGTATTTAGTACTTCATTAAGTAATTAATGTCTTTCCTAATTTTATTATATTCTTATTGCCAGTAACTTTTGGATTCCATTTGTTCTTATTATTAAATTCACTTTCACAGGACCAGGGATTAGGACTTGAATACTTATTTTGGGGGGGCAAACTCAACACATAACAGTCATTCATTACACATAATTATATGAAATACTTAAGGATAAATGTGATATAATGTGGTGCAAGACATGTACATTGAAAACTACAGAATTATTCTGAGAGAATACAAAGGCTTTTGAAAATACAAAGAAATATTTTTTCCATGGATTGGGTGACTCAAACATTAATATTTCAACTCTTCCTATATTATTCTATAGGTCAAAGCAATCCAAAACCAAATCCAAATATGTAAATTTTAATGAAATTTACAAACTTTTTATAATATTTATATGTAATTGCACTGGATCTATATTATCCCCCAGACTTTAAAAATTAATTGGACAGCATACATGATCTGATATCAAGGTAAAGTATCTCAGTGATCAAAACAATGTGGTGGTGTCAAAAAGACAAACAAGGAATCAATGGAACTAACTAGAAAGTATAGTAGCAGACCTGCACATATATGCTAAGCTAAACCTCAGCAAACACTTGTAGGCAATTCACTGGAGAAAGGATAGTTTTTTCAACAAATTGTGCTGCAATAGTTAGACAGCGATATTATTTTAGTTTGTTAAACTATTGAAAGCAAATGCCATAAAATGGATTAGCTTTAAAAATGAAAATTAATTAAGGCCATGAGAAGGCACAAATCAAAGTATTATCAAAGTGATGTTTTCTTCCCAAAGTCTGGTTGCTGGCACTCCTTGGGTCTTCTGCCACATAGCAAGGCATATGTTAACATTTGCTGGTCTTCACTTTCTCTTTCATGTTTAGTAGCTTTCATATACTTGCTTCTATAGCTCTCTCTCTCTCTTTCTCTCTCTATTTATCCTGTTTATAAAGGACTCCAACTAGAGAATTAAGACCCACCTAGTGCCATGCCTTAAATGAAGTAACCTCATGAAAACCTACTTACAATAGTTTTCACTCATACGAATGGACCAGCTTTGAGAACATGATTTCCTGGGGGACATACTGTTACAAGCCACCACACTCCACCCTTTGGACCCCCAGAAGACATATTTTTTTGATATGTAAGAAACATTCATTCCATCAAAATATCCAAAAAGTCTTAAGTCATTTCAGTGAGAATACTACATTCATATTCTCATAAAAATTGGTTATAGGTTTCATCTGTCCTGGGCACAAATAACCCCTAGCTGTGGACTGGTGAAACAGAGAATAAGTTATCTGCTTCCAATACAAAATGAAGGGACACTCAGAGAATAAACTTGCTCTTTCCCATAGAGAGAAATTAAAAGAAAAATAGGAGTCACATGACCTAAAAGATTCAGAAAACCATAAGGGTTTACTCCATTACATTTCAGAGTCTAAGAATCATTGATGGAAAGATGGTTTGTCTTACAGACCTGATGAAGCAGCAACTTCACCTTTTCCAAGTGCTTGCACATTGGCCATGCTCTCCTCAAACAATTGGGTAAAGTCTCCAACATTTTCAAGCATTGGTGTGAGTCCCAGGCTCTTTGTTCTACCCTCATCAAGCATTGGGATGGCAGCCAGACTATCTGCAATCCCTTAGGCATTTGAGAAAACTGGATGATGACACCCTTCCTGATGAATGAGGTGAAGACCTGCCTTCTCCAAGTACTTGGGCATACTCAACTTTTCAACATACATGTGTGGGGCCTACACTTTTGACCCAAGATGATGTTCTCAGTTCAGACTTCAGCTTCCATGGTCCTGCCCATCGGGTGACTTTTCCTGTAGTCTATCCCTTTTACAACCCTTTATGTCCATGCTAGTAGTGATTACGTTCATACACACAAATGTTACAAAAAGTCTTGTAGGTTTTGCATGCAGTACACAGGGGTCCCAACCATCAGACAAAATACTTTCCAAAAAAAATCCTTCCTAGACAAATACATTTCCATTTCTGATATGCACTGAAATGGCTGACTGGTTCCATGTTTAGTTAAACCTTCACATGAAGAACTATTTTCTGGAGATTTTTTTTCTGGATGCTTTGAATTTTCCAGACCATCAATTTATGGTTTCTTTATGCCCAGGAGTTCACTTCTCAGCATATCCCTTTCCACTTACATTTTACATAAGCTGCAAGGACAAACCCAAGCAACATTTTCCACATTAAGTTTGGAAACCTCCTCAGCTAAATATCTAAGTTTGTCATTTTAAAATTCTGCCTTCCATCCAAAATCAGGACTCAATTTTTCCAAATTCCCTGCCACTTTAGACTAAGGATCACCTTTCGTCCATTTTGCAATTACACATTCATCATTTCTAAGACTTAATCACAAGTAACTTTTGCAACCATATTTCTACCAATAGTCTCTTCAAAGCATTTTCTATCAAGTACTTCACAATCTTTCCCACCTCTAGTCATTACCGAATTGCAAAACCTTAAAAATAAAAACATTTTTGGTGTTTGCTTTAACAGAACTCAACTCCCTGTACCAAGCCTTTATCAGGGTTTTCTAGGAAAACAGAACCAACAAGGGATATCTGTTAGTATGATGAGATTTCATAAAAAGTATCTCTTGTGACTTGTAACTGTGGGGATGCACAAATCCAAATTCCATGGAGGTGGCTGGAACCTGGGAACTCCCAGGAGATGATGGCTGGCTGAAGTAGAGATGGAAATTCTTTCTTCTGACTGATGAAATCACAGCTTCAACTTTTAAAATCTTCAAGTGATTGGATAAGACTTCTCTCATTGTTGAATGCAATCTCCTCAGTTGAATGTAGATGTAATCAGTCATAGATGAAATCAAATTATTGTTGATTCAAGTCCATGAAATGTTCTCACAGCAACAATCAGGCTAGTGTTTGTTTAATGAAACAACTGGACACCATTTCTTTGACAAGTTGACACATGGACTTAACCATCAAACATATGTAAAAAAAATCAATCTATATCTCACATATTGTAAAAACGAATTCAAAATGGATCTTAGAACAATATGTAAAATGGAAAAGTTCAAAATATTTCAAATAAAACCAGGGCAAAATCTTTCTGGTCTTGGATAAGGCAAAAAGTCCTTAAATAGGATGCCAAAAGGATGATCCTTATAAAAAAGTATTTGGAACTCATCAAAACCAAAATATCTGCAGATAAACATGTTGCAATGACCAGAGATGAATTCAGGATTGAGTTGATAATGTACCACACTGTACATGAGACACAAACATATATTTCTAATAACTAGCTAAGTTGTGTGTTTGTGGAAGGCAGATAGCATGAGGTATTGACCACTATCGCCTCCTATGTATTAACAATCATGTCCTTCTATGCATTAATTCAGGTGAATTTGAATAAAGAAAAACCTTAGGCATTATGGAGGTAGACAGCAAGTCAAGCACTGGGCTCTGATATCCTTCATTCTCAAATGCTAGAATCCTCTACTCACAGCTACTTAACTTTCTAAGGTGGGAAAAAAAAATAAACTTAAAATTACCCACTTCTATCAATTAATGAAATACACAGAGTACTGTTTAACAACTTACTGGTTGTTTGAGTTAGTTTTTAACCTCTAGAAACTTCAATAAAATCTAAATAGTAGAGCTTATAATACTTATTTCAAAATATACATTGTGGTGAGGATTAATTGATATATTGAATATAAAAATCTAATTTTTTCTCAATAAATTATTAATTTAAAGTACTTTGATCTGAACCAGATATGCTACTCTAATGTGATGATTTCTTGCAGCTTTAAATGTGTGAGACAATATTTAATGTCTGGAATTGCAAATGGGAGAGAGGGAACAGTTAACTGAACTTCAGTGTGCATTTGGGGCTAAAACTTTATAACCTACTCAAAAGCAGTGACATAGAGGAAAGAACTTCAGGATAAACAAGATAAAAGCTAGGCTATACTTTGAGTGTTGATTTCCTCTGATATTTTAAATTTGTTTTTACATAATGATATATCATTTCCAACCCAGATATGCACATATGGGGAAAAGTTTTATTCTTTATTCTTTTATATATATATATATTTTGTCTCCAATTCCCCAACTATCTATTTCAGCAATGTTAATCTCTGGCAACAAATAATTTGGATGCAGTTGATATTGCAGGTCATGATTTTATTGGTCTATATACTTAAAGTACTCTCCAAAAAGATCCATATGGAACAGTAAATTCTTGTCTTTGGTTCAATGTCCCTCCTATCTCATAATTTCCGGGCAGGAAACATAATACCATTTTGGCTGCAATGTTTCTGCTCCTATTCTTCAGAAAGCTAGATTAACACAGAGCCTGCAGAATTCTGGAACTGCTCTGCTATTACAGAGAAACAGTGCCTCAGACAGGCCATGCATATAGGCCTTGAGCAGTGATTTATGGACACTTACATAAGATCTGTTTGGACATACTTCAGGGAATACAATTTCTAAGAGCTTTCAGAGAGCCATTAATTCTTGTGCTTTTACACAATTCATAGTATGGTCCTAAGTCAGACATAGCCATAAAATAGAGGACTTTTAGGACTGAAATTCTTTTACTAGATTTTGTGGAAATTTCAAATTCCTTTTTGATTAATTTTAATCTCAGTTAGCATGAAGATGGTAAATATGCATTCAAAAGTCCAGGTGCTTTTCTGTGGAATAAATGTCCACTTCTCCTTGCAACCCTAATGGGTTTAGTGCATATTTACATTCTTCTTCCCTTGTAAACCTGTATAAGGTTTTATGATATTTTGAGATTTCCAAAATATTTTTCAGAATTTACCTACTCTGTTGAATTCCTGGTGTGTATTTCTCTGCATTTACTATAATTTTGATAAGAGTGAAGAAGTAGCATACTAAGTATCTCAGGGCACATTCTTCCTGATGAAACCTCAATGTAAACTGAATTTCACTTACACTTGGCATTCAGTAAATTACCCATGTCCACTTTGAATTGGAGATTGTCCCACTCTCCAAGTTTCATTCTTAATGCCATAATTTCTCTTGCAGCTTAAGATAATTTGATTAATAAAATTGATTCTCCCCACATTAGGTTTTAACACATTAAACAAGCCAAATTCCAGTTAAGAAGAGAAGAATTAAACTTACTGAAATTTTCAAGTTGGCAGTGAATTTCACTCTTCCCACTCTGATGTTCAGGGATCTTTCTCCATATTCCTATCAAGGACTATCTATGTTTATGTTTGACTATCAACATTAAGAAGATTTTCCTATGTTTCAAATAATCTGCCATTCTAAAATTGGCTAAATTTCATCTGGGTCAACTAAGGTAAGTTTATAACATGGCACATTCATCTACCAGTAGGAGAAAATTGGAATTTATTATGGTAACTTACTTTAACAATAAAAACATCTATTCTTCTTGTGCTATAGTACACTCAAAAGGGCAAGCAAAATATTTATTAAATCTACTCAAGAAGTAAAGTAATTGTTTCACTATATTTCTTTCATAAAGGGAATAGAATCAGAGTAGTGATTAGTGTTAAGAATTGCCCTAAATTGTCAATTTATCAGCTTATTATTGTTTTTATTAACTGATTATAGAAATTGATGGTTAAGAAATCACATTCTTCAAATTCATATTGTTTTTTTTACTGTGTTTATTTCTTTATTGGACTTGTTTGTATGTGTTCATGACAATTTCAGTAGTTGTAAAACTCCTCCCACATAGAAGAAAGGAAAAAGAATATTACTTGAGTGGCATGAACCATGTCTGAAACTGCTGTATTTCACATTACCTCACTTATCCTTTATCAAATTTCTAAATTATTTAACAATTTCTCAGTTGTATAGATAAAGAAATGAGTTTTAAGGACATTAAGTAACAAACTCATGGTAAAGACGGCTCAGTTTATTTTAAACTTCTCAATGTTTCCAGTTCTTTGTTACCACTATTTGAAACAGTTTTAAAGTGGAAGGCCCATATTTCCTTCCTTTCATCATGTGTCACATCAATACTTTCAAAGGAGTGATTGCTGGAAAATGTGCATATTGAATTTTCTCTACTTAAGCAGCTTTGAAAATTCTAAAACTAATTGAGCTGATTTTCTATTAATCTAATTTTAGTTTATTCTTTGTACTTAGTTCCCTGAAAGGTATAAACCAGACTTTCTCAGTTTTGTTTACAGGAATCAGAACATCTCCAAAGCAAAACCAGATAGAATGATGTAAATATCTAACTTTTCTCAGAGACAAAAAGCTTGGAATCTTTTGTCTGAGAAAGGAGTGATGAAAGCCGTGCACCTGCACAATGATATCTAAACTGTGGTTTATTAGCCACTGAAATCAAGGACAAGTTGGGTGTGCTTGAGACAACACAAGATTGACCAATTGCACGTGCCTTCCTCACAGGAACCCTGGCGTTACTTTTTTTTTCTTACTTGTTTTATTGACAATTATTCTTCTCAATGGAATCTATTCAAATTTCTTTTTACTTCTGCTAACCACAGTGATTATAATATCACCTTCCCTTGGATTGAATGATGGGCTTTTAGGAGCTATTGAGGAATAAACAGCTATCATAATTTAGAAAATAAGCAAGAATTTTGACCTAAGAAAGGCAAATTAGATAAAACTAAAGTATAATATTTCAAAATGGTTTGAAATCAGAGAATTCTGAACCACATATTTATATTAACCACAAGGTATAGTTTTATGTAAATATTGGATGAAAAGTCTAAATGTTTGAGAGAAAGGTTTGGAATATGAAATATTTGATTACAATGCTATTTGTATATCATTGTTTTGGAAAGAGTAAAAGAAAACTAAAAGTAAAGTAAAACACATTTAATATTTACATGATGCAAACAACATGTCTTTCTTTAAAAATATAATTTCTAACAAATGTTCAAACCTAACACCCTTCTTTTTATTTGACTGTATTCACAGTTCTCACATATGGGGAACATAATAACATAATTCTGTGTCATTAATAATCATATATAAATAGTGAAATAAGTGACAACTAAAATGCTAAACAGTATAACATATATCAAAATGCACCCATGAAGGTGGGAATGAAATCTAAGAGACTATTAAGATCCAGTAATATACTTTTTAAAAAAATATTTTAAAAGATGCTTAGATAACATAAATGTTGCGCAAAAATTACAAGAATTCCCATGTTCCCTACCTCCCACACCTCCACAACCTCCCATATAAACATCTTTCATTATTGTGGCAAATCACCTGCAATGGATATATACATCCCGGGGCTTTCCCACTAAGCAAGGACCATAGTTCAGATTTTAGACCAGTCTCTCTCCCACACAGTTCTGCATGGTCTATGCTGATGTAAAATGTCCTATATCTGTCATTGTAATGTCACTTAGGATAATTCCCAAGTCCCAAGAAAGCCCCTGTATTACAACTGCTTTTCCCTCTCCCTGCCCCCAGAGCATCCAGTGGCCACTGGCTCCACATCAATGTTGTAATTTCTTCCATTGCTTGATTCACAATATGTGTACAACAGAATACCAGTAAATCCACTCTAGTCCATAGCTCTTCCCCCAATCCTGAGGAGTCTGGGATGGTGATGTCCACTCCACCTCCAAGTAAGAGGAGGCCCATATCTCATGGATAAGATGAATGGGATTATCCTGCCTACATTTGCATCCTCTCTCCATTCCCTGAGATGGCCATTGTCCATCATCATCTCCTCACCAGGAGACTTGGGTGAGTCCATTGAGCTGCAGAGTAGGAGCTGCAGCTCCTCCAAGATTCCAGGCACAGCTGACACATGGGCAGGCTAAAGAATCCAGTCTCTGAAAGTACACCTACAAACTCCCGCACCACATATTATTTTATTAAAAATTTTATATCAAGGAAACTCTATTACTCAAATTAATCCTTATCCTTACATATTATAAAGTTTTACCAAATAATATTTGGATTTTAAATAAAGTGTCCATGTGTATGTGTACCTGTTATATATGTTATGTGCATTTATGTTAGTAATACATGGGGTTTGCTTGTGTTTCTTGAGGAATAGTCAGAGGAAAAACCCTTGCCAATAGAGAGAATGCTGTTCGTAAGATTCCTGAAATGGATATGAAATGGATATATAATCACACAATACAGGCAAGGATGATATATTTATCCTCTTTGAGCTTAATTTGCTCATCTATTTTTTTGAAATTGATTGCAAGGGAAGGCAAACATGCTAGAAATTGGTCATGAAATTTAATTTTCTTGCTAAGAACATATATGGTTCTCAACCTATTAATACTTCTAATTGATCATACTTTGCTCCTAGTTCTCAATATTTTTGGTATTTAAATCAACACATAGAAGTAAATTGCTGGATCATAGTGTACATAGCTTGAATAATTAAGTCAAACAGTATTTCAAAGTGTTTGTGTAATTTTGCAGTACTTTCTATAATGTATAAGAGTTTCATTATATTGATAGTTTGTGTTTTTCTCTCTTTCTTTTCTTTTAACTGATAATTCTAAAGGTTTCTGAATATCATTAATCCTTTCAAAGAAGTAACTTTGACCCTGTTGATATTCTCTCTTTTAAACTGTTATTTATGCCACTGAATTTTTAAAAATTGTCCTGTTATATTTATCTATATTGTTGGTATTTAATTTGATTTTTCCCTACATCTTTATTCCTAGGATATTTAGATAACTCATTTGCTTACTCTTTGATTATTAATATTAGATATATCATTAAACATTCTACACAATCTAAAAGAATATTAAGGGAATATTATGAACACATTAGGGAGAATACATTCAACAACATAGTATATATGAATGTTTGAAAACTAAAAATTTTAAAGATCATAAAAGGAAATACTAGATTATCTCAATAGGCCCATATCTATTTAAAAAATTGAATTTGTATTAAAATACTTTTCTTCTTTTTTTTCCCTGAAAATAAATATTTATACACATACATTACAAAGAGACTAAGAAAATTCAGCAGCTGCTATCTCTGGACAAGGGAAAAAAAAGAATAATTTTTTTTCTCTTTATAAATTTCTTCATGTTGTAAATTCTACTTAGCATGAAAGCACATTAATTTAAAAATAAAAGTTGCAGGCCAGGGCTTAAGCTATGGACCAGACAGTATCTTTCTGTCACAAGTTTCATAGAAAACTTGGGCTGCAGCAGAATCTTTCAGTATTCCTGGGTTGCCAGGGAAAAGGAGTCCCTTATGGTAAGGAAGGGTTGCTAAGACTTCCTGACTAACCAGCGGGCACTCGGGGGGTTTCTTCCCAAAAATCTTGGGGAGCGAGGGTCTTTTTAACCACCACATTCTTATGACCCTCAGCTTGCTCAGCTAAGCTCATGGAACAGGTGGACTCTCAGACCCCTTTCTGGTCCAGAGCAAGTATACCTGGAGAGTGCATGGGGAGGGGCCCCCATGTAGAGACCCGTGTCCTCAGTAAGCACATTCTGCTCTCAAGTTCAGAGACACATCCTCCCAGGTGAAAGCAGGTTGCTCCTATGGTGCTGCCCTCACTTAGCCAGGGCCAAAGGGAGCCTAGGCAAGCTTGGAGCCAGGCTGGGCCACCACCAGCCTGCTTGGCCTTGGCTTATTTACAAATCTTCAATGTCACTGTGACTTCCTACCTCCCCTGCTGTATGACACCTTAGAGGCTGTGAGGCTCTATCCCTATGCCCCTCCCCCTCCCCACTGGGCAGTTGGATTCAAAACATTTGTTTTATCACTTCTGTACCTCTTCCCTTTCAGACATGCTCTGTTCTTCTTGGCCAATCTTAAAATCAAAGAAATGAAGGAACAACAACAAAGAATATCACAAGTTAATATTTGGAAAACAGATGAGTGTGAAAAAGAGAACAAAACCTACACAAAGTCTATTCCCACTGGTGTATTTGGAGCCTATATGTGTCTCAGTTGGGTTTAGGAACATGGACCCTTGGGTGCATAATGGCTTAGCTTGGCTCCCTCTCCCCCTCTGTCTTTGGATGGAGAGGGCTCTGGGCTGAGTCTTTCACACTTTCCTTCCCTCAGGTGGTGAGACCACTGCTATCAATCTTGGGGATAACCTCCTGGGCTATTTCTCACCTCTCCTGAATGAGCCATACCCTCTGGACTTCCCTGTAAGGTAGAATTTCTAGGGCTGCAGCAGCCAGCAGCTGTGACTGAAAGCCTTCCACAAGCACTACACTCAAAGGGCTTCTCCCGGGTGTGGGTGCTGTGGTGTGTGATCAACTGTGTGCTCTGCCTCAAGGTCTTCCCACACTTACTGCACTGGAAAGGCAGCAGGATCGACCTCCGTTGGAAGGCTTTCCCACACTTGCTACACTGATAGGGCATGGCCCCAGTTGAACCATCTGGTGCCTGAGCAGGAGTGAGTCGTATTTAAAGATCTTGACACATGCACACTTATAGATCCTCTGCACCGCCGTGCCAGGGCAGCCATGTCAGGTGCTGCACTCAGACCTGGAGCTTGGCCAGCCCACCTTGCACTGCCTGGGCTGCCAGATATGCTCAGGCCCTGCACTGGGAGACTGAGGAGTCACTTGTTCACCTGGTCTCGGGGCTGCCATTAACTTTAGTTAATTCTGGGTCACTCTAGCGGAAGCACCCATAAACTATTGTTTTAACCCAGGAGATCGACCATACTCAGAGTTTAAGACTTTAGTTACTTTTATTGAGCTAAGCCCACG